>VXBN01003310.1:167858-190680 GCA_013397395.1 Sinosuthora webbiana | reverse complement strand
TCCGGCGCGGAGCCGTGTCCCGCGGGGAGCGAAGGGAGCAGGGGGGGTCCCGGCCCGGGGTCCGGTCCGTGCGGCGGGGCCGGGCGGATGAATGGCCCTGAGTGAGCGCGGAATGGCGGCGTGTGCAGGCAGGGCGAGGTCCGGGCCCCGCGCTGCCCCCAGCCCCGAGCGCCGCCGTCTTGCCCCACCGCCTGCCGGATGACAATTATTAATCTGATTAACCACGTTTACAGAAGATCCCGGCGCTCGGGCTGCTGTCCCTTGTCCGTTTTCTTTTCCTTGACTAAGCCCCCCCGTCAAAACTCTGCTGGCACCCGGAGACACCCCGCAGCGCAGAGCTTTTAGACAGAGGCATCGACCCCACAAGCGGAGACCCCCACCCGCCGTGGAGTCCCTGCAGCCGGGTTATGGACAGTCTTCCCCGCGGGTCTGACTCGCTCCTCACCCTGCCAGGGAAGCGGTCCAGCGGAAGAGCGTGTGCTGCACACGTGGCTGAGCGGGATGGAGAAGTGTCCCCGCTTGGAATGCCAGCTCTCACCTTCCTCGAAGCCCCGAATCAGCGGGAAATGGCTGGAAGGAGTTGGGGCTACCTGGGACGTGAGCCGGCAGTGAAATGCCTCTTCAGGCCAAGGAGGGGAGAGAAAATTGCTAACAGCCGCTGCAGCTGTGTTGTGGTGCTGTTACACTCTTCTCCTATATATACATGTATTTTCTGCCTGTTTTCTCACTCCTGGGCTCAAGAAGGGAGCTGGCAGCATTGCTGGCAAGCACAAGCCAGCTGGCTGCTGCTGCCAAAGCTAATGGAGCACTAAGACACATTCAATTAAGTCGAGCTCTAACTGATGATTATGGGCTGATCTGGAGTTGCTGCGTGGAGTAGCACATGCTGCTCGGAGGCTGGAAGTGCACAGTTACACAGAAAATGTATTTAAACAGGGGCTGCTGGGGACATGGGCAGGATCTGCTCATGGCATGCAGGCTTTTCTTTGTTTTTAGTTTTTGTCTCTCTCTTGCAACAGGGCAGAGAAAAAAACTCCAGGAGAAGTGATTGCTTTTTATCTGCTGGCAGTGCTGTTGCTTTCTCCTGCTGCTGAGCTGTCCTACTGTTCACATGATCAGGCCTCCCAGTTCCCTTGTCCTTGCCCTTTCCTTCCTTTTTTTAAGCTGCTGGGATATGTAGGGGAAGGGGTGCTGCAGGTACTTCATAGGGATTGCTGTGGGTTATGCAGAGCCCGTCTGTGTGAACCCAGTTCTCTCTCTGCCCTCTGGCTCCTCATCACCTCTCCTGCATTGCTCTAAACTGAGATGCCACTTTGACACCATGGCAAAGTGGAAGCCTTGGATTGCAGGGGGGACAGTGTCCTGTTTGCAAAGAGCATCTTTTCCTATCTGCAGTGCCTGCTGACACCAGGAGGAGATAACATGTATTTTCCCTTGGCTGTGGAAAGAAAGAAGGTTTCTGTAGTTACTGCACAACCTGACTCTTCCATTGCTCCTACCCACCTGTTGTGTGGCCTGAGTGATTTAAACCAGGGTTGGTGGAGGGCTGGGTCTTGATGCTGAATTCCCATGGATTTCATGTGTGGTCACAGAGGGGAGGACAGACTGAGCAGGTGGCACGGTTCCAGCCTGGGTTCTGACACAGCTGTCAGTGACAAATGTGACCACAAGACACTGAGCATGACTCCTGTGCTGTCACGTCACATGTCTGTGGGTTGGTTCATCCTGGAAATTGTTTAGTGCTGAAAAACCTGCAAGGCTGAGTGCTTTTCTGGTTCTGCTTCCTTAGGGTGACTTTTGCTCAGGTCAAACAGAGGTGGCTGCATGTGCAGGGCAGTGAGGGAGGTCAGGTCTCTTGGGCTGTTACCTGGGATTTTGGGATGGATAACAAGTAAAAGCCACAGGAGTGGAAGAGTTAGAGCACAGCATTTCAGCCATCTCCTTTATGTGAGAAGGCCGAGTGAAACACCAGTTGTCCATCTTATTCCTGTTCTGAAGGTGGGGAAAAGCTTTACCTGGACAAGCTGTTTTAGGGAAGGAGTTTTTTTGGCTGGGAGAGGAGTGGAGGATGCTCCAAAAACTTCATGGAAGTAAATGTGCTCAGTGTTGGATGTGAACTTTATTTTTTGAGCATGGGCTCTGATAACTGCTGGTGTCCACCAAACTCTTTGGCACAAAACTCTCTCCCGAGCAGATGGAAAAATGCCATCATAGGAGTGACATCCCATGGAGGACCAGAAGCTACAGGAGGAGGATCCTGAAGTTTTTGAGCCTCTTCAATGTGTGGCTGTCAAGCTGAACATGTGAGACTAACTTTGGTGCCCTATTTTGCCACATCCTGGCTAAGACTGTCCAGGTGTGGGAAGCATGGAGGGCTTTCCTGCCAAAGGGCACATATGCTTGCGAGGGGGATGGTGTCGTGCTGTGCAAATCCAGGAGCAAACTTCCAGCCCTTGGAAGGGCAAAAGTGGCAAGGTCAGGAAATGTCAAAGCAGAGCTTCTCTCCTGAGTACTCACATAGATACTTCTGGTGTCTCTGCACCAGGAAGTTCCCGTAGAAAGACTTTTCCTTATCCCCCAAATGCCAAGGCCAGCCTGGCTTGATTTAAGCCTGTGTGGCTGTCTCTGCACTGTTGGAGAGATGGGCTCTTCCCTGAACAAGTTGGGCTGGTCGTGCCAAGTCCCGACCACAGGAGGAACCCTACAGGTAGAACTCGCTCCTCAGAGTCAGCACCCCGGCTGCAGGGCACAAGAGTTGGGACAGGACCAAGGTTTGCCATGAGAGTGCTGCTGGCAGTGATTGCTTCCTGGCTGCCACCTCTCACTCCTTCCTGTGGATTTTCTGCCAGCACATCTGTCCTTGGGAACAATGTGGGGTTCCTCTGGTGGAGCTTGGATGGCCTCTCTGAGCATCTCAGCTGCTTTCAGGAGGTCTGGCAGCTGCCATGGCTTTTTTGCAGGTCCACATCTCCTCAGTGCTGCCGGCTGCTTTGTTCTTATATTGCTTTTGGTCTGGAGGGGGTTGTTGGGGTGCTTTTGTTTTGCTAGGAAGGACTTTAGTGCTCATTTACATCCTTATCCTTATCTCACCCTGGCTTTAAAGCAGGAGGCAAGGTACAGGCAGCCTCACCCATGGGGCTGGGTGAGGCTCTCTGTGAGGGAGAGAGGGTCTGGGGCTCTGGAAGGGCTTCTGGGGAACAGTCCTGTGGGGTGAGGTGTGGGGCAGGCACACGGCTCTGGTGCCATGATGCCACATCCAGCACTGCCATCTCACCTACCTCACCATCCCTGTCTGTCCTCTCATCCATTCTCCAGAGTGGAAATTGGGATTTCTTCCTCCATTCCCATCCCCTCTGGGCTCCATCAAGCTGCTTTTGAGGGTGGCAGTACCAGCAGGTGGGGTTGGAGTGCATTTGTCAGCACTCGGGGATGCCCTTTCCCCAAGCTGGAGCAATGGATTTTTATCCAGATTTGAAACTGTGGTGCTGTGAGGTCAGGAAGGGTTTACTTTTACAAATATATTGGGGTTGCTGGCTGATGAATATAGGTCACCTTGTTCTGTCCCTAAAACAGCTCCTGGGTGCTTTGGTGTAGCCCTAAACTCAACACAAGATTGTGGGTTTGTGTTCTCCAGCCCTACTTTGTATTTACGGCCAGGGAGAGGAATTTCAGTCCTTTCCACCCTGTGGGTTAGGAATTACCTGTCTGTCCTGGCTGGGACCATCCCAAAGCCCAATGCTCCCTAGTCAGGAGACAATGACTTGGCACCAGCTGTCCTGGGATAGAGTGGGCTGAGGCCATTTAAGCACAAAATGGCCAGGGTAGATGTGAAATAGTAATAAGTGATGCCCAGTATCAGCTGGGATCTCCAGCGGTGCCCTGGGGTAGAAAATTGGCCCTGACAGGGTTGGCTGGTTCCAGCTGGCATGGTGAACCCTCCTGCTTGCCAGCTTCTCTCTCTGCTGCTTTACCTGGGGTGCTTGGAGAGGTGGGCAGGGAATGCTGGGCTCCTGTTTAGAACATCCTTTCCCAGGCAGATTGGATATCTCCACTGGGAGACTGTGGCGTCTCCCAGCTCTGCACCCCCAGCTTGGGTGCTGGAGATGAGTTTTCACTGCACTCTCTCCACCTCGAGCAGCCTTGATACGCAGATTCAAGTTTGCTGCTCCAGCTCTTAGAAAGGAGGGGCTTCTGAGGTGTCTCCCTGCAAGCACTGAGGTTTGAAGAGATGCTGATCTGCTTCGTTTTATTCTTATTTTTGCCTCTTCCCTTTCCAGCCCCTCCCTCCCTCCTCAACCTACAGCCTCTTAAAGAGGAAATTCAGTAATGTCAACAGTTAAGCGTGGGCATGAGAACTCCTGGTAGCTGAGGACTTCCTGCATTTTACTCGTTCTGTTTTGATTAACAATGATGAGGAACCACAGCCGTGGCAACTCCTGGAAAGTGTTCCTTCCCAGATTCTAGGGGATTCTGTCTCCCAGCATCTGGGGGATTGTGAGTCACCTCAGAGCCACGTGGATGCACTGGTGGATGAAATATGTGGATGGGCCAGCAAAAATTGGCTTTGAAACCAGTATAGGTTGAAATAGCCATTAAGAGGAGTGGAGATAGCAGCATCTTTCCCCAGGTGTGTCTGAACCCTGGTCGCCAGACAGAGCAGGCAGTGTGGTCTCTGCTGCTGCTCAGCAGCAGTGTACAGCTGGCAAAGGAAAGAGGGAAGGGCTGCGGCAAAGCTTTCTCCTCCCAGGGTGATACTTTATTCCAAAGATGACACCTTGATTTGCATCTGGGTGTAGTGAAAAAGCCAGGTGCTCCAGAGAAAGCCCAGATTTTGGCCAACCTGCTCTCAGAGGTCTGAAAGTCGGCTCTCTTACTGCTGCAGGTGTGGCTTAGGGTCATAGAAAACCACCCAATTGGACATAGAATGAAGCTCGTGGCTGTCTCTGATTGCATCCCTGTTTTTTAATTCCTTCTCTTCAGTTCTTCTGGAGATGAAATTTAGTCACTGAGGTACAACTGGACCCCTGTGCATGGGCAGTGTAGCAAAAGGGCACAAACTTGGAGGTGTGTGGGTAGGTAAACCTGAGCCATGTGAATCTGGAGTGTTCCTCTTCCCAGTGCATGGTGCCATTGGAAAGCACAGATGCCCACGTGAAGATACTGCTCAGATAAGCCATTGCATTTCTTTCTTCCCCTCCTGCCCATAACTGTTGTCCTGGTGTCTTGCAGGCACAGAAGAGTGAGACAGGATGGATGTGTATGACCCTCAGATGCTGGGTGTTATGGTCTTCGGAGGCTTCATGGTGATCT
The DNA here is from genome assembly GCA_013397395.1 of Sinosuthora webbiana. Lineage (NCBI taxonomy): Eukaryota > Metazoa > Chordata > Aves > Passeriformes > Sylviidae > Sinosuthora > Sinosuthora webbiana. The sequence continues at coordinate 185,370 of VXBN01003310.1, read as the reverse complement.
CAGCCATCGGGATCTTCCTGGTGTCCACCTTCTCCATGAAGGAGACGTCTTATGAGGAAGCCTTGGCGAAGCAACGCAAGGAGCTTGAGAAGACCCAGCAGCAGAAATTAGAGAAGAAGAAGAAAGAGAAACCAGTTGAGAAAAAAGGAAAAGCAAAGAAAAAGGAAGAGAAACCAAATGGAAAGATCCCAGAGCAGCAGCTTACTCAGGAAGTGACGGACCCTCCCAAGGAGGTGGCTCCTGAGCCTTCTGTGGTGCCTGAGCCTGTAACAGTTGAGACTCCAATTGCAGCGGTGGCAGTTGTCCCCCAGGAAAAAGAGAAACCTGTTCCATCACCTAAGGAGAAGAGGAAGAAGGAGAAGAAGGTGGCAAAGGTAGAGCCTGCTCCTACCCCGCTGTTGGCTCCATCCCCTGTCAGCATTCCCAAAAGTTCTCCTGTACGGGAGGTGGCCCCTAAGGAGGTGCCTGTTGTGGCAGTGCCCCCAGTTGGCACCCAACAAAGTGCTCCGGTCATCAGCTCTGTCACCATTAAGAAAACTGAGGCTCTTCCAGCCCAGGAGGATCAGAAGCATGATGGATCTGCCAAGAAAAAGACTGCATCCAAGAAGAAGAGCGAGCCAGGTAAGGCCAAATTCCTTTGCCTATATCCCTGTGGTCCAGCACACAGGTGTTGGAGAGTTACAGGTTCCTTTGGGATTTGTTGTTGTGTTGTGGGATATGCACACGGGAATGAATGAGAGGTGCATGTCCCTGTCCTGGGAGAGGGACAGCTGCCAAGGTGCTACACATCTGGGTGGAAAGCCAGGATGAGATGTTTTCCCCATAGATCTCTGACTGTTAAAAGTACAGAGGAGCTCTCCCACACTTCTACATGGAGCTGGGTCACTGCTGGGCCTCCTCCTTTGCTGGAGGTGAAGAAGGATTCTTCAAGCAGAAAGGATTGATGGACTTTTACACTGCAGGGGATTGATCGTAGAGTAATTAGAGGGAAGTGACTTTGAGTCTCTCACAGTGAAAGGAAAACTTGCCCGTCATCAGTCGTGTCTTACTTGATTTACTCAGAGATGGAAGAGGTCAGGTGGTCCTGAACTCTGCAGAGTATAAAAGGGTGTAGGGAGGGAAAAATCAGCTCTCTAGCTGGATTCTTGCCTCTCATTTTACCACTGGGGACAGTTTGGGGTTTATTTTTGGTTAAGTGATAATTACAGGCACTAAAAATGTGAGTGCTTTCAGACCTGTGGAAGGATTCCCGTGTGGACACGTGAGAGAAATCTCTCAGGTATTCTCAAAGATGTCATGTGATGTGTATAGGTTTCATTTCTTTCTTTACCAAAAAAATCTCCAACCCACCAAACTAAACGACATCCCTTCTTGCTGCCCTTCTGCAGCACATCCAGACCTGCAGTGCAGCCTGGCAGTTTCCACACCCACATTTTGGAAGAGGGCCTGCTACTCAGCAGGACATTTGCAGCTGCTGGGTTTCAGAGATGGATTAAACCCCTTGAATCTGCTCCTCTGAGGGAAGGATTTTACTAAAGGCCATCTCCACATGGTGATGTGGTTTGGAACAATTGGAGAAGCTGCTCCTGGAGGGTATTGAGGGGTGGTGTTGGGGAAACTGGAGGTGACTGGTTTGTTGTATGCACCCATGTGAAAAACACAGCCATAAATCCGAGCTGTGACAGGTGAGGGAGTGTGGCTGGGAGATGAACTTCCAGCATTTGTTAAGCTGGGAGATTTTTGGATGCTCCCAACTTAGATTACCTTGGGTATGAAATACCAGTCCCACATGTCCTAAAAGTGAAGAGTGGTGTCTTAGCTGCTCCTGTGGGATTTTGCAAAAGAGAGCTCTTTGGCAGGATTTGTGCCATGAAGTCAACTGCAGTTTGACCAACGTGTTTTGAGCAGCTGTGGTCTCTCCTCCTCAAATGCAAAGGAACAAATTATCCTGTGGCAGATAAAAATGGTTGTTCAAAGACACGTCCTCAGCACTGAAACAGATGGCAAAACTGACAGGAATGGCTTGGGGTATTTTTCTCCTGCAACTCCACCTGCAGAGGGGCGGAATTCCACTTGGTGTGTCCCCACATGCAGCAGGACTGAGCTAGGGGATGCCGTGTGCTGTCCTGCAGCCCTGCAGTTGCCAGCATGAGCGAAGTGTGAGCCAGGCCTTGGGGCCTGGTTGCACAAGGGGGTGGAGCTGCCCCAGCTGTGCTGCTGGGAAGTGGCTGTGGCTGGGGACACAGACTTGGCTGCTGCCAGGGCTTGGCACCGCCATCCCAAATGGATCTACCAGAGATCACTTAGCAGTTACTGTCACTGGCCAAGCAGACTCGACTTGGGGAAAACTAATACATTTCCCTTTAAAATAGATGAGAAACAGAGATTTTTTTAGAAATTTAAAAAACGCCCTTCCCCCCACCCTTATTCCCAGGCTCAACTTCACTCCTTCCTTCGTGACTCCTCTACCTGCCATCCCTGAGTCAGGAGGATGGGGACTGTGGTCAGTTTGTTACAGCCCCTCTCTGCAGTTCTTTCCTTCCCACAGCTATCCCCAGCTCCAGTGAGGGGCCTTCCATGGGCTGCAGTCCTTCAGGAGGAACCTGTTCCAGCATGGGGTCTATTCTCTAGAGGAGAATCTCTGCTGCAACACCTGCAGCACCTCCTCCTCCTCCTTTGAACCTTGCTGCTTGGGGCATCCAAAGCTTTGTATTCATGAGACTCTGGTGTTAATGACTTCAGGGGCTCTGGAGCTACTGGACACCAAACTGCTTTTCCTTCTGTGGTTTTCTAGGAAAATGAGCTCACTGGGCCATAGATAAAGGCAGGAACCCCTAAACCACTGCCTGCCACCCTCTGTGTATTGTGACCATGTGCACAGAGGGCCTATAACAGCATCATGGTCCCTGATGCTCCCTGGCTTTCCCAGGTTAGCAGGGAAAGGGTTGGAGTCATATTGTTCCCTTAGCAGAGAGCTGGAACAAACGTGGCTGGTTAAAGGTGGGAGATGACATCGCTGTCACCAGCACCACTGCGCAGAGTGACATCCTTCAGCAAGGTTGAATTTTGGTGTGGTTCAGCTTCTGATGCCTGACATGTCTGAGCCCCCTGGCATTGGCAAAGCACTCCCAGCTCCTGCTGAGAATCTCTCAGTTTGGTAGAGGGTGATGGCAGGTGCTGGGACCAGTTGTTGAGCCAGGCAGAGGTGACAGCTGACTCAAGGAGCATGTGTGTGGTGTCATCTCCAGCACTTTTCCTACTCTTCTACTCAGAGAGGTACCAAATGTGACTGTGGAAATCTGGGTGGATGATAGTTTGAGATGGCAGCTATGGGGTTGAAGCCAGCTGAGATGATACAATTGTTCTGCTGTTGTCCCCAGAAGTCCCAATCCCTCCTCTCTCCTGCCTAGCACCTACAGATTCAGATGGGGCCCTGTACCTGCCCTACAAGACACTCGTGTCCACAGTCAGCAGCATGGTGTTCAGTGAGGGGGAGGCCCAGCAGCTCATCGAGATCCTGACAGAGAAAGCAGGAATCATCCAGGACACCTGGCACATGGTAGGTAGGGCTCTGCCACAGCTCTGCTGAGCCTCAGGAAGTGCAAGGGGAGGGAAGTCGCCCCATTTTCAGGCAGGCTGGCCCTGAGGGTGTCTTGGAGAACGGAGCTGAATTTTCTTCTGAAGCAGAGGGCAGGATGTCACATGTGTGGGGTAGAGGGGATGGGTGTGAAGGTGGTGGTCCCCTCTGATGTGCCACCCCCCATGCTGGCAGGCCACACAGAAGGGTGACCCAGTTGCTGTCCTGAAACGCCAGCTGGAGGAGAAGGAGAAGCAGCTCTCTGCTGAGCAGGAGGATGCAGCTGCTGCCAGGAACAAACTGCGGGAGCTGAGCAAGGTAAGCCCTGTGTGGCCCTCCTGGCATCCCCAGTGTGGCTTCTGCTCATGGTGGCTCTCCATGAGCCTCCTGCTCCCCACATCTCAGCCTGCTGATGGGGCTCTTTGAACCCTTCACCTGTTGGCTGTTTTCCTCCCAAAAAGGGGAGGAGATCCTCCCCTGCTCTCCTCTCTTGGGCCTGCTCCAGTTTGGGGAGGTGCCAGCCCAGAGAACCACAGGGTAGTGCCCATTGGCAGCCATGGGAAAAGCAGGGGAAAACCCTTTAAGAGATTGCAGCACTCTTCTCCTTCAGGAAGAAAAGCAAACCCTTCCTCATTTCAGCTCCCCTGAGCTGAGATGGTGCCTTTGTAAGGAACATGATCCTATTTACAGTGCCCTTCCCTAACTCAGCCCCCTGCATCCCCCTCTTTTTGGGTGTTGAAGGCAGAACAGATCCCTGCCATGCTGAACTTGTGGCTGTCAAGTCCATTTGCTTAATTTTTCTGCTTTGCCCCAAACGTTGTGTGATGTTACTTATCCTGGGGGAGGAAAATAAAATTCCAGGCTGTCTTCCTCCTTTCTCTTAGCTGGCCCAACATGGAACAACAGTGGCATCCAGTGGCCATAGAGCCCAAAACAAAATGCAGGAGGAAATGTAAGTGCTAAATGTACCTGGGCATGGGGGCAGCAATGAAAGGGCTAAACTTTGTAGTCTGCTGAGCAAGGAGGCCATATCCTCTTAAAATGGGGAAACCTGTGCTCTGAGGACTAATTGGGGCCCTCCTTTCCTGGAAGGAGCTGGCAGCTGAGCGGGCCAAGGCTATGGCTGTGGAGGGCAAGCTGAAGGAGCAGCTGCTGGCCCGTGAGCGGGAGATCATGGCAGTGCAGGCACGGATGCAGGCCAGCTACCAGGACCACGTCAGCGAGACCCAGCAGCTCCAGGGCAAGGTGAGCCCCAGGCTGTGCTTTGCACCTGCCTCCTTCCTCTGCCAGGTGGCTGCTGGTGGCAGATCTGTGACCTTCTGGAGAAGGCTGAGCTGTGGGAGGGGGCAAGAGCCTCGGGGAGGGGCGATACCCTGCAGTGCTCCTGGGCTGTGGTGCCCAAGTTCCCCCCAAACCCCTTTAAAGCCGCCCTAAACACCCCTTAAACTCCCCCAAATCCCTTCCCAAACCCCTTCAGGTCCCCTCACACCCTCTTAAGACCCACTAAATACCTCCTAAATGCCCCAAATACCCCTCTCCCAACCCCTTTAAGCACCCTCCAAACCTCTTTGGAGAAGAGGCACGTTGGAGCATCTTCATGGGATGTCACACCCCTGAGGGCTGTCAGCAGGCACTCCCCTGCATTGCAAGTCCCTCCTGCTCATCTTGTGGGCTTCACCAGGGGCATCAAAAAGGCTGGTGGTGGCATTAACCCCTGTTGGGCTCCTCTAGATCCGGACCCTGCAGGAACAGCTGGAGAATGGCCCCAACACACAGCTGGCTCGCCTGCAGCAGGAGAACTCCATCCTGAGGGATGCCCTCAACCAGGCTACCAGCCAGATGGAAAGCAAGTAAGACTGGGGGAGGGGCAGAGGCTGGGGCTGCCCTCTGGCAGACCTTGGCTTGGCCACCCCCTTTCCCAAAGGTGCTTCTACAGACCCCAGCTAGCTGGAGGTAGAGGAGGGAATGAGGAAGAGCTTGCCAAATGGCTTTTGGGGGTGCACCAGGAGAAAAAAGGATGTTCTTCCCAAGTGAAAGGGCAGGGAATCCCTCTCTCCTTTGAGGTCACCTGTGTTGATGCCAGAACCAACAGGCAGTGGAGGGGGGAGAGGGGATCAGAAGGCACTGTGGTGTTTTTCCCCAGTAGGGGAGCTCATACTCTCAAACTTGTGAAGAAATGCAGCTGGCTCTTTGACGGGAATGATGCTGCAGAGAACAGAGCCCAGCCCAGTGTGTGCAGAACAAATAGGAGCTAGGTAGAAGAATTTCACACTCCTTTTAATGGACAGTCTGAAATGACTGGTGATTAACAGCAAGCAAATAATTACAGAGTGGACTCCAGCTGTAGTGCTTTCTCTTGTGTCTGGGAACACAGATCCATGTGTTCTCTACTTCATAAGAAAGGAATGTCTCCTGTGACTGAAACAGGACTTTTTAAAAGTAACTTGTTGGCTCTTTCTACCCCCTCCCTGAAGGACCAGGTGTGTCCTAGAAACAGGCAAACAAGGTTCACCATTTCAAGTTCTGTATCAGACCCACAGGAGGATATGTTTCCCCCACCCAACACCAGAGCAGCTTGGCTGGCCTGTGGGCTGAAATAACCTTGCTTCTGTTGTTGCAGGCAAAATGCTGAGCTGGCCAAGTTGAGGCAGGAGTGCAGCAAGCTGATGAAAGAGCTGTGTGAGAAGTCAGAGGTGCTGCAGCAAGAGGAGCAGCAGAGGAAGAGCTGGGAGATCAAAGCAGCAGCCTCAGAGAAGCGAATTGAGCAGCTGCAGGTCAGTTAAGCACTGGCAGACCCTCTCCCCTTGCAGAGGTGGGTGGCTAAATGGCAGGGGATCCATGCACATGGCCATGGGAAGGGCTAGGAGGGAAGTGAATGTCCATGGTTGGGAAGGAAGCTGCCTGGCAGGCTTCCTAATTGCTCTCTCCCCCATTAGCTTGTCATATTCCATGCCCCTTGTGTAGCATCACCATCAGAGCCCAGGGAGCAGGATGCCCTTGTTGAAGCCATTCTTCTGCAGGTGCTCTCTCTCAAACTCAGATGGTTTGAAGCTTGTTGCTCTCTCTCCCTGGTGTAGGAGATGGAGCTTGTGGTGTTTTTGGTTGCCAGCAGGGAGTGGCTGGGTTTGGGGTTTTTAGGGTTGTTGAAAGGACACTTCCCAAGCAGAGCCTCTGAGCACACAAAGGTGTGTTGCTGGCAGGCAGGCTGTACTCACACAGGGAAGAGCATCTTCTTGGGATGTTGATACTGCTCCTGCTGGGATCCTGCTGGGATGCTGCTAAGCTGTGTGCTGGGAGCATTAATTGCGGTGTAGCCGACAGAGTGAGGGATGTTCCTCAGGAATGTGCTATGGTCTTTGAATTGCTCTGGCCTCTTCAAGAAGGGGCTGTGGTGGAGAAGACCTTTATCTGCACATGTCAAAATAGTTTTGTAGTGGAGTTCCTGGAGCAAGGGGCCTTCTATATCCTTGCTCTTAATTTTTTATGTGCCTGAGGATGTGGTGCTCCTTTTGGTGGGCTGCATTCGGCTCCTGCTGCTTTTGCAGGTGAGGAGCAAGGAGGGTGATGTGAGCACACAGCTGGGTATGAAGGCAGGAGCTGCCTCCCTGGCTCAAAGCAGAAGCTCCTCGATATACTTCTGGGAGAACTCCAGGGCTGTCAGCTTGCTGCACACCTTAATGCTAATTAAATAAATCACACTAGCTGGAAGACTCTAAAGTCAGGGTTGTCCTTAAGGTCCTAGGGAGAATGTGTTCCACAGTAACACCTGGAGCTCAGAGCTGAGGATATTGAGTCAAATCCTCAAAAACCAGAGCAGTTCTGCTTTCCTGGTGGTGCTGAAAGCATCCCTTGGACAGAGACAGGCCTGCTGGTTTACCTTTTCCTGTCCCCGCCATGCAAAGCAATTTTTTTCCTTCTGCAAGGGTGCCACTTGTACCTGTAAAGCTGCAACTCATCCTCCTCCTCCTTTGCCTTCCCCTTCAAAATGCCTGCCCTGGCCAGGCCTCTTCCTACCTGCTTTCTATGATGGAAAATAAAAAGTATTCCCTGGCCCAAATTGCACAGAAAATTCCTCCATGTGTGGAAATGTGGTTGGGTTCTCTGTTCTGCAAAGCCCTGTGCCAGTACCTCTCCCTGCTGGGCTGAGGTGGTTTGAACCAGGGCTCTGAGAGGTTTTTCAGAGCTCTCCAGAGGAGAGGTTGGCCATGGAATTGGCCCAGGACCGAGACATTTGGGTATTGTCTACTTCCCAATGTGAGGGCTGGCATGGGATAAAATGTGAGCACAACGCAGGGTGCATCATGCTCAGGGGGAGCTTGGCAGGAGGATGAATTTAATCTCCCAAAACACAGCTTAAAAATAAGATTATGTGGCACATGAAGCTTTGCTTCAGACTGCCTGGGGTGTCTGCCATGCTCCAGGAAACCTTGTCTTCCTGCTCTGCAGGCTTACCAACGGGAGGCAGAGGTGATGCTGCAGAAGAGGCTGGATGAGGTCAGCGATGAGCTCCGCAAAACGCAGAGCAGCTACAAGAGCCTGTTGGCAGATGCAGAAAAGACCAAAGGGCAGCAGCAGAGCATTGCTGGTGAGGAACTGAGATCAGCATGGGGAGGGCTGTAGGGCAGACTGGGAACTTTGAGAGCTTGGAGGAGCCAGTTGGGGCAGGACAAGTAGATCCAGGGATGAGTTAGGCTGCCTGGTGTTGATGTGAGCAACATGTGGGCTGGTCTGTGGTTCTGTCCCAGGATATTACTCCAGTGCCTCTCTCCTGTTCTGTCCTGCATCCCTGCCTGCCCTTTCTGTGCCTCCTCAAAGCATCCATGGCCAGGGCTTCTTTGGTTAAGATCCTGTGTGGACAGAGAAAGGTGGGGAGTCCGCAGGTTTGTTTGCACCTGCCCTACTGTGTTTGTCACCCTTCCCTCCAACAGAACTGCAGGCCAAGCTGTTGAGCTCTGAGGCAGAGGTTAAAAGTAAGCTGCTGGAGTTGGACAGTGTGAAAGGGAAACTGCAGGATGCCAGCTCGGAGAATACAAAGCTTCTGGAGAGGATCAAGTCCATTGAAGCTCTGCTGGAGGCAGGGCAGATGCAGGAGGCAGAAAAAGACAGAGACCTGCAGGTTGTGTGCTCATTTAAGTGGGGTGGGAGGAGGGGAGTAGGTGACACTACTTATATAATCCCTGAGTTGTCTTTGCTCTGGGATCCTCTCTGGGATGCCACAGAAAGGGCTGACCTGTATCACATGCCTGGGGCAGGTAATCAAAGTGCTTTCTCTCTTCCAGGCAGCCAATGAAGCAGAAATGAAGCAGCTGCAGTCAAGGTGGGTCCAGGTGCACATCTTGCAGTGGCACCTCCAGCTTGCTGTCCATATGTCCCAGGCTTCCTTGAGCACTGAGCCTGTGGCTGAGGGCTTCCTGCTTTCCAGGCAGGCTTGGGGGTGCCCAGCTGGGAAGTCAAGGTCAATCCTGGCCAACAGTGCTGTTTAAAATATTAATTGGCTCTGGTGCTGGCCCCATGTAACAACCAGTCCATCCTGAAGTAGGACTCAATTGCTGGCAGGCACATGGAATCTGACCACTCCTACAGAACAGGAGGTTCTGCTGGTGTTGGTGCTGGGTGTGGGATGTCTCTGGTCCAAGTCCCTGCTCGAGGCTGGGCCAGCCAGAGGAAGTTTTTTTAAGATGTTTCCAGGTATCTTCAGGGGTGGAGATTCGCCGCCACTCTGGGTCCCTATTCCAGTGTTTGATAACCTCTTCCCCCACCCCCCAGCACAGAAAGGTTTCCTGGCACTTAACTGGAGTTTCCCATGTCATGAGTCCTGCCTCTTGTTCCTTGTTCATGTGCTAGGTACCTCCAAGAAGGCCCAGGCTCTGCACGGGGGGAAGATTTCTCAGATGCTCCCATTGCCAGCAAGCATCCAGCATCCCTCTAAAGGAAGGCAGCTGTTGAGTTGTCCTGAGACCCCAAGAGACTTGTGTAGTTCTTCTCAAGGACCTGAACCTTGATTTGCTCAAACTGAGGGTTGCTTCAGGGCAGATGGGGGATCTGAGGGTGTGGAGGAAACCTGCAGCTTTCTGCTGTCTGGTTGGCAGCCCTGATTTAGGATTACTCAAGACAGCGGGATGATACTTTCAAAATGCAGAGCTGTGGGCTCTCTCAGCCTAATGAGATTGTGCGGGCCAGAATTCCTGGCCTTTGCATCAGGTTGTTTCCTTCTCTTTTTGTGTGTGTACAGCCAGCCAGTTACTTGATTGATTTTTATTGCTGGTAAGAAAACCACATCCCACTCCAGTATTGCCATGGTTGTGGTTTTTAGTCCTGCTCCCTCTTCCTCCTGCTGTCTGTAGATCCCAGAGCAGATCAGGATAGGAAGGGTTGTGGTCTCCATCTCAGGAGCTTGCTGCCCATGAGGGAGGTGACTCTCAGGCTCATTCCTGCAATCCTGCCCTTCCAGACTCCAGGAGAAGACAAACCAACTCTCAGCCTTGGAAAGCGAAGCCACACAGCTGCGGGAGGCAGTGGAGCAACAGAAGGTGAAAAACAACGTACGTGAGTGACGGACAACCCATCGTGGTCACCTAGTGATGGCGCCAGGGTGTGGCCAGAGGCTCTTCCAGCCCCACAGAGCCCTGGAGGCATTGCCTCATCTGCCAGAGAGCAGGCCTGGCAGGCTGTGCAGCTGGAGCTGGTGGGCTGCCTGAGGTGGCATGTCTGTCCCTTGTTCTCTTGGAAGGTTTAGGACCTGGTAAGACAGAGAGATCCCACCCTGGTAGGGCCAAGGCAATCTCTGAGAAGGCTCCTTCGCACCTTCCTGCTCCTCTGCCCCTTATCCCTCTACTGCAAGGTGGTGTCACTTGTGTGGAGGCCACCTTGCATCCCTGCACTTGGCCTGTGTCCCCTGCAGGCATCCTGAGCATGCTTCTTGAGCTCCTGCCCCATCCAGGGCACTGCCAGAGCAGTGGGATGTGTGGAGCCATTGGAAAGACTGGGGAGAAGGGAATGCTTGTGAGCATGGGATGGAAGACTCCTGACCAAACCTTATTCCCTAAGCAGAGGCTTTGAAATCCCCTGCAGTGCCAGCAAACAGCTTTTTGGCCCTTGGCACAGCGTGTGGCTTATTGCCCTCTCTGTGTGGTCTCCACAGGACCTTCGGGAAAAGAACTGGAAGGCAATGGAAGCACTGACCACGGTGGAGAAGGCGTGTGAGGAGAAACTGCTTGCTGCTACAAAAGCAAAGGTGAGCCTGGCATTTCCCTGGTGTTGAAAGGGAAACATTCAGCTTCCCCACACCACCAGGGAGGCCTGCCCTGAGTTGCCTGCCTGCTTAGAAACAGTGCTGGCCCAACTCTTCTGCAAGCTTCTCCAAAATTTTTCTTGAGGGCCGTGCATCCCTGGTACTGGTCATGGTTGGGGAACCAGGGAGATGATTGAACTGGAAGTGATGTTTTTGTGGTTCGCAGCATCAGCAGTTTTCTGTGTTGGCTGCTTTCCCCAGCCCTGTAGGCACACAAAAGCAGGACCAGTGTTGTCAGCCTGGCCAGCAGGTGCCCAAGGCCTCCATCCATTGCAGTTTGTCCCTCTTTCAGGAAGAGCTGGCCCGACAGCTGGACACGCTCCAGATGCGAACCAAGCAGATGCTGCTCTCCGCCCTCCCGGGAGTCACTGTGTCCGCACAGCAGGTGGGACAGGCTTCCTCAGACCCCCCCACGCAGAGCCTCCTCCACATGGGAAGGAGAGATGTCTAAGCATCCTCCGTCTTTCTTGTTCTCTTTTTTCCCAAACTCAGGATTATGACACGTGGCTACAGGAGTTTACGGAGAAGACCGTGGGTGTGCTAAAGCAGCAGATGATCACAACAGAGCCACCAGTAAGTGAAGGCTGGAAAGTGGAGGGGCAAGGCTGTGCTGGAGGGTCACGTGTTTCTTCTTCTCATCTCTCTCTCCTTCCCTTCCCTCTCCTTTTAGGATTCAGCTCTTAAATTAAAAGAGGCAGAAGAAGCGCAAAGCACTTTACAAGCAGAATGTGAGCAGTACAGAATGATCCTTGCAGAGACAGTAAGTTCCTGCCCTTTGCATTGTCTTGGCTTCCCACTGGAAATGCCTCTGGAGAGGTCTCCTGTCAGCCCAGGCTGCCCATGAGCTCAGGGTGGGCATCCCTTGGTGTCCTGTGGTAGAGTATTTGTCAGTGAGACAGAGGAACAGGATAAAGCTGAGTTTCTAGAGCTCTTCTTCAGCCTAATTGTGTTGGAAATGTTGCTGGTGGTGATGGGATGAGACACAGCAAGAGCTCTGATGATGGGGTGGTTGAGCCAGAATAGGGATTAGGAGCCCCCAGCCCCACCTAATTCTAATTCTGTCTCCTGTTGTTTGGCCCAAATCCTTGGAGAGGCTTTGAGTATGCCAAGGCTTCCAGCCCTTACACTGCTCAGCCTGGTGGGGGCTCGAGGAGGTTTGGGCTCAGCTGAGGCTTTGCCCACAGGAAGGGATGCTGCGAAACCTGCAGAAGAGCGTGGAGGAGGAGGAGCAGGTGTGGAAGGCAAAGCTCACAGCCTCTGAAGAGGAGCTCCAAAAGGTGCATGTTGGTGACAAAACTGTGTGCTCCTGGAGCTGAACTTCCAGGGGAAGGGGATCTGTTTGCTATAAATTGGTGGCCCTCAGTGTTCCTGCCATCTGTGAACACCAAGACACAGGAACTTTCTTTTCTCCCCAGATCTACCCCTCCTGTCACCAAGTCAGCTGACAAAAAGCCCACCTCATGTAGAATCTTCCTACTTGAATGCAGAACTGAGATTGAGCTATTTTCCATGGTCTGGCTGCTCCCCAAACATAACATGGTGTTTTGGAGTTAACTGGGACTGCAGGGAGGTGGGGGAAGCTGTTGTACAAGAGATGTTTGATTTCTCAGCCCACTGAGAAATCCTACACTGCTGAGGGCTAGTGTAGGATTGCACAGGGTGACGTGGCCTCTGATGGTGTTCATGATGGGAAGAACATCTGGTGCCTAGGGCAGCTCCCAGAGCAATCCTGCCTCTCGATTTCCAAAAACTTCAGCATCTGTAAAGGCCTCTTCAAAAACTCACCTGGGTTTAAGTGCTTTTTCTGGCAGCTTGGCCTCTCTTAATAATGAAGTCCATGACACCTCATTGGAAAATTGATGCTTCCAAACCAAAAAGTGCTTTCAGCAGGAAGCTTGTGCTGAGTCTGGTGCCAGTTTCTCACATGTTGACACCTGATTGCAGGCACCTGAAATGCTGCAGGCAAGGGCTGTTGCCTTGCTCCACCATTTATGGCCTGTGTGTGTTAGACTTGTCCTCCCTGGGAAGGAGAGCTCCTCTGTAGAGCTCCCCTTGGGTGTCAGACCTCTACCTGATGGGTAACAGGATGAACTGGGAAAGGTGGGAGTCAAACAGCAGCCAGTTGTTGATTGAGCCAAAGGTGCTGAGTGTGCTTCTCGGATCCTTTCTGCTTCAGTCACACCTGCAACTGAAATCCCTGGAAGGCGTGGTGGAGAAGTTGAAAGCAGATCTGCAGAGCACAGATCAGGTGAGGTTTTTTGGGGAGGGGAGGTCTCTGCATGGGTTCCAGAGAGGCGCATGCTGTGCTTGGGTCGAGTCAGGCCCCATCTCCTGACTTGCCTCGGGGAGGGCAGGCTTTAACCATAGGATGTTTGGGATGTGCTGGACCTCAATCAATCAACCCTCTCTTGCTTTCCTGTCTTTTAATGCAGCTAAAGGAATACACCTCTCTTCTGGAAACACAACTGGAAAATCACTTGGAGACAGCCAGCTCCGAGCGCCAGAACTACACAAAAGAAGTTGGAGCTGTAAGTGTGGAGGCTGCTGCCACCTTCACCTTCTTCTAACCCTGACTCTCCACCCATGCATGTTTGGAGGATTTGAGGAGTGCCCTGGGCATCTGGGAAGTGCCCCAGAGATCCGCAGCTTTACAAAGATGGAGAAAACAGATGGAGATGGTTGCTCCAGTCTGGATTGTAGACTCCTAAAGCCAAGAGTCATGGGCAAGGTGATGGGTCAGGGCAATCTCTATGGAGGTGCTGTGTGCTGCTTCTGGGTGGCCTGTGTGGTTTCTGTGGCTCAGGTGAGACACACCTATTCCATGGCTGGCTGCTTGAGCAGGCATCAGCAGGCAGGTCAGCATGTGATGACACCATGACCTCTTTGGGAAGATATTGCATCATAAAAAAGCTTCCGTGGGCCAAAGAGTTCCAAAACCAAATGCATAAAAGGAGGTTTGTTTGGTGTTTTTTTTTTTTTTTCCCTTTCTTTTCCTCCTTCGCAGTTAAGCCAGCTCTTGTCAGAGTCCCAGGAGCAGCTGGAGGCAGCAAAGACTGAAACACAGAAGCAGAGCAAGGAGCTCGCCCTGGTAAGGAGAGACCCTGGAACCTGCTCTGCTGGGTCCTTGGGGCTGGTTTGCAAAGCAGCTGTGGGGCCAGCACCCTTCCTGTGGGCTGAGGGAGGGCAGGAAGGCACAGCCATTGCATGGGCAAACCTGCTGCTGCTGGGGACCACACGTTCAGAGGCAACTGCTGGGACCCAGGAGGGGATTTTTATTTGCCTCTTTCCTCCTGTGATGGGGGTGGGAAGGAAGGGAGAGCAGCAAGGCTTGCTCAAGCTGGTGTGCAGCAGAAAAACCCACCTGCCCCACCACTGGACACTTGTCACCACAGCACCACCCTAGGGCAGGGGTTTGGGTGTCCGTCCGTCCGTCCGTCCATCCATCCATCCATCCATCCATCCATCCACCCATCCATCCATCCATATCTGAGCAGATGAGGAAGAAGCATCTGCTCTGCACCCTTGAGAGCTGTTGAGCCTCCAGCTGCCCAGGTTAGATACCTGTCCTGCTCTGGCAGAAACTGAGGTGGTTTTCCAGGCATTCCAGCTGGTGGGCAAGCTAAACCGCTGGCAGGCTTTATACGTAGGCCCCTGTGGGTCATGTGAAGGCTGTGGCACAGGGATATGTCACTAAGCCAGGCTTGCTGCTCATCCCTCAGGTCAGGCAGCAGCTGAGTGAGGCAAAGAGCCACAGGAGGGAGAAGTGGTGGGGTTACCAGCTGAGCCAAGTGAGCCTGCACCCCTTGAGGTTAGGGTGGTGAGACCACTCCTGGGAAGGCTCTGACCCTTAACCATGTCCCGTGTCACCCTCTCTCACCTCATGGAGAACTGCACATGACCCTGCTCAGGGCTGCCACAGCTGTGTTGGGGAGGAGCCAGCCCAGCATCCCCCTATTAACCATGTGTCCTGTTCCCATAAGGAATATAGCAGTCGGCTTTCACCAGGCTGTTCCCCTTGGGAGCCCTCTGTCCTGGCATCAGGCTGGCAAGCTTTGGGGGATGCAGGCAGGACACGCTGTGAGCCATTGGGCCAGCACTGCCATGTGACAGTGCCCTGTGGGGTTCAGAGTCTCCTGAGACAAAGAGGCCAACACCCTGACAGAGCTGTGCTGGGATCCCTTCCCAGCCAGGGAGGATTAGGATTACAGAGGCTCCATAAATCTTGCTGGAGCTGGGCTGAGGGCATTAGTGGGAGCTGTTCCCTTCCAGGCTGACACCTCTCACCAGCTGGTAGTGTTCCATCTTTCTCCTTTAATCCTGTTAACTGTGGAGCCTTCTCCCAGTCATGGGGGCCTGCCAGGCACATCTTTCTCTATGGGATGCCTCTCATCCCACATCCCAGCTGGTGCTGCCTGAGGAGCAAGCAAAATTTGGCAGTGCTGAGCCAGGCCCCAGGTTTGCTATCAGCAGTCTCACAGCAGAGGGGGTATGCTGCTACCTGTTGCCCTTCAGTGCCATGGGGAAAGCTTCTGGTTTGATTTCTTCTGTCCAGCCTAGCTCTCTTGGTGATGTCCCTGCTAGCTCATTTCTTGAGTCTTTTTAAACTTATTTTTGAGTGTTTTCCCCTCTTCTCAACACAGTTGAAAACCCAGCTGGAGCAGAATGAAATGCTGGCGGAGAAGGAGCAAATGCTGCGGCAGAAACTGGCACGGGAGCTGGAGGAGGTGGGTGTGGGCGAGGAGGATACCAGGGTTTGCAAAGCCTTCCTGGATTCTTGGCTGCTAATGAAGCCCAAGAATTAATTTGAAGAATTAATCTGAAGGCTTTTCCCCATCACTGTCCACACCTCAGACGACATTGTGAGACATTCCCTCCCACATCTGAAGGACTTCTTACAGCAGCTGTGCTAAAGCCATTGTGGCATCACTGGCCTCTCAAATTCAAGTTGAGGGGCCAGTGATGCTACAATGGCCCAGTTTCCCATGTCTTGTGCCAGCTTTTTCTCCCAGTTCCCCCCACGTCTTGTGCCAGCTTTTTCCTTTGAGGGTTATGGGCCTTAGCTGGGTGTCCTGCTGCTCCAAGCAAGAAATGCCATCTTCCTGATGGAAGGTGAATCAGCACATGCATTGCCTTGTGTCTGGACCACCCAACTGTTCAGCAGGACACACCCAGCAGGCACTCAGGGATGGCTGGAGCAGGATGTGTTGGAGATGCTGGCACCATTGGCTTCTGTGCTTACTGAGTGTGTCCCTTTCCAGGCCCAGAGCTTAGCACGCAGCTTGCAAGCAGAGCTGGAAAAGCTGAGACTGGCTGAACATGCAGCAGCTTCAGACAAGGAGGAGGCCCAGCATTTCAAGGTGAGTTGGCTGTGCCACGATGGCAAAGGTCACGTCCAGGCAGGACTATGGGCATGATTGATCATTTCTGAGGATTGGGGAGCGAGGTCTGTGGTTACCCTGCAGGAGAGGGCCGAGAGCTCCACTGTGGTTACAGGACAGCAGGGTCACAGCCACTCTGTCCCTGCAGGCCGAGGTCAGTGTGATGCCCTGAGCAAACACTCATGGGCTGGGCTTTTCACCCACTGGGAAACCATCTAGTCCTAGCCCACGGCATCTCCAGGGAGCCAGAGAGAGCTTTGGGGGGTGCCTGTTCTCCCTGTTTAGGTGGGAACTGGGTGTTCCCCTGGCCTGTGGTCACTGAGGCACCTTGATGCAGACCCGAGGTGGCCTGAGGTGTTTTGAAGGGGGGAAGGTCACCAGGCAGCAAAGGGAGGCTCAAGGCAGGTGTCTTCTTTGACTGCCATGTAGGAAAGACTTGAAAAAGAAAAAAAAATTAACAAAGGACCTGGGTCAGGCAGCAACCAAACTACAGGAGCTACTGAAGGTTACCCAACTGGCCAAAGAGAAAGAAATGGTGAAGAAGTTGAAAGAACAGCTTCAGGAAACAGTACTGATGGTGGCCATGTCTCTCCCCTTGATGCTGGTGGAGGCTCTGGGACAGTGTGCAGCAGGCAGGAGTTTAATAGTGGAGGCAAGGTGGTCCTTGCTGCCAGAAACCATTTGGGTGGCTTTTGGGAAACCGTGAGACCACCTGAGATGCTGGTCAAGGTCCTCCGTGCCCCGCAGTGAAATGCTTTGGGCCAGCTGTGAAATGCTTTGGGCCGTGAGCTGCCATGAGAAGAATAAGGGTGATGCCCAGCTGAGTAACCCACTTCTCTTTTCATTCTCCAGGGGAAAGAGGACAGTTCAAAGGAAGGGACTTCAGTTTGACGAGTCTTCACCATGGACCTTACAGTTAACTTACCAAAATGCCTTACACATTCCTAAAAATAAAAATTGATGCTAAATTTACTGTAGATAAAAGATAAAAGCCATTAGTGACCCAAAACCTAGTTTTGAAACTTACAAGAAAACATACAAAAAAAACCCCAAACCAGAAAACAAATCAGTAAACACTGCAGTTTGTAAGAAAATCTTCATACTGTTTTGTACAACTCTTCATTTCCTGGGGAGCTGCTGTGGCCACACCGGGCACGTGCTGGGGCTTCAGCCTTCTGTTCCAGCAGAACCCACGAGTGTGTGAAGAGGGAAGACTGTGTTTGTACATCAACCAGTGCAATTATAATTATATATTTTTTCCTTTTT
>VXBN01003310.1:152896-167803 GCA_013397395.1 Sinosuthora webbiana | reverse complement strand
CCCCCCCATGGAAGGATGCCCTCTTGGATGGGTGGCTCTTGGTATGTGTATTTCTTGGTGTCGATGCAATTAAAATGACGAAGAGAGCTTGTCCTTGCTTTATTTTTCTTGGAGGTTTGTTTGTGTTGGTTTTTTTAAGTTTGCAAGCTAGGTAGGGCTTTGGGGTCACTGAAGAAGGACTCTGTGCTTTGGCCAGGAGATTATTCCCCCCTTGCTGGCTGTGTCACAGGTGGTATTGATTCGCTACAAGCAAAGGAAACTACTCCTTCCCACTGTGTTTTCCCACCGATGGCTGAGGGCTGGGCTCCCTGTGTGGGATTTGGCAGAGATTGACACTTTTGCCATGGCAGTAGGGGCATGGTGGGGACAGGGACCATTCCTCCTGCATGCTTTAAACTTCAGTGCTCCCCTGTAATCTGTCCCTGTGGGTGCTGTCTGGTGGTGGTGGCCCTTGGTTACTGTCAGGCTCTCTAGCCCTCTGCTCTCCCTTTTTGTTGCTTTATTTTTTTTAATCGTTTTATCGTTCTTTTTTTTTTTTTTTTCCTTTTTTATTTTCAAGCTGGTTTCTTAGGAAATGGCAGAGGCCACATGACAGCTTGGTGCCTGTCTCCCCACAATAAAGCTGCTGAGCCCAGTGCTGACATCAGCAGGGTTTGAGAGAGGGGAGGAAAAGGCCCCTTGGTCCCTCCACTGTGTGCAAAGAGCTAAGGCCAGGAATAAGGATGAGGGGCAGACTGCTTCAGTTTTGTTCTTGGGGAAGGCCTGAGTGTGACTAACCCCCGTACTGTACACCAGAGACTCCACAGGACTGGGTCATCCCGTCCCTCCTTCAGCACTGTGGCTTTTGGGGCCATAATGAAGGGTGGGGGAGGACTCTGTGACTCAGCTGGGACCAGGTAAGAAAATGGGCCAAGAAAATGGGGAACTGAGAGCCACCTCTGACCCCAGCCTTGTGTGTGTCCCCCCACTCCCTGTCCCAGCACAGATGGCAGATGGGGCTGCTCTCCCCATCCTAGAGGGACAAACTCGGGAAGCAGACCTTTGCCCCGGAGCCAGGATTAGCTTGTGGTTTATCTTCCTGGACTTTGTGGCACACGTAGAGGAATGCATGAATCAAGGCCCACTGGTAACCTCAGCCTCTCAGCACTGTCACTTGCCCCAGCCCAGCATGCCTGACCTGTTGAAAGCTCCCCAAAAGTGAGGGAATGCCTGCATTGTCTCATGATTGCACAAAACCCCCACCCAACCCAGAGGCTGGAGGGAGCTGTGGAGCATGGCAGGGTCACTCTCACCCCCAGGAGCCACGGGGAGGAAGGGCCCCACAGCCGCAGGTGCCAGGATGTGACACATTTCCTTTGGTTTTGCAGGTTTTTGCTTTTGCAACAATTCTTTCCTTTATTTGAGGTCCCCTGCACGGACAGCAGATAACCCAGGCCTGCCCACAGAAGTAGTAGCAGACCCTAAAACAGCCAGTGCAGGAAGGGCAGTCGGTGTTTCAAGTGCACCACAGAGCAGGTTGGCTCCAGTGGGGCTCCAAAGGCTGCCCCAGAGCAGATCCAGTGTCCCCAGCCCTGGGGCACATGATGCCCTTCTGGGACACAATGGCAAGTTGGCTGTTTTAAGAAGAAAGAGGAGGACTGTTCCTGTGAAGCAAAGCTGAAATAACTCTTTTCAGGGAAAGACATTTAGGTGATTTTTTTTACACCTGGAATGGTACTGTTACCATTTTTTAATTCCCTTGGCAGCTTGATGGAAGTGGAAGAACATCCCGAGGGGCCAGGATGAGAGTCCTGCCTTGCCCAAGAGCACAAGGAGCTGAGGCCTGGCCAGCCCTGCTCTCCCCACAGCTGGTGGGATTTTGCTATGCCCAACCAGAGTAACTTCCTTTCCTCCAGGAGAGCCACCCAGGCTTGGTGCTTGTCAGCCCATGACTCACAGCAGCCCCAGCACTACAGGCAAGTTGGCACCTTTATTGATAAAGATCAAGAAGTTGCTCAGCTGGAGTGACTTGGAATACGAACACGGGATCCTTCTGCTGATTCAGCCATGCCTGGAATTACCTTTCAGCCCAGGTTCCTGGGCTTATCAAGGCACAGTTGAAGACACTCAATTTAGCCTTCACTGTAAATTACATTTACACTGCCTGCTGTTTACACTTAGGCCTGAATTATCAGTCTCCATTTCCTGTTCTCATCTCAGGCCCAATGGACAAAGATGGCTTTTGGGAAACCACTGCCCGCATGTGGAGTTCAAAATGTACTACCTGGGCAAGTCCTGCTGAGCTTGTGTGACTGAACTGCCTCCTTCACCTTTTTCTTCATGTATCCCTGTTAGGAAGTGATTTCTCCCAGCAGCAACCGGCCAAGTTATAAGGAAGCATTCATCCCATTGTCTCCCTGCTTGTCTTGCCTTTTCATAACGTCTGGGTTATTTAGGAGAAAACTTATAAATAGTCACAAGAGTTTCGTCCCCTTGAAAAGCAAGACAAACAACCCTGAGAGAGGAAGTTTGGCCAGCAAACCCCTCAATGTGGACAAGCCAACAGCACTGTAGCTCTGAGGATTAAGAGTTAGCCGTTAGCTCTGGAGCACAAAGATCAATACACTTTGGGACTTCTTGTGAGGGTCCTAAAAGCAGCCAGACTCTCCAATCAGCTGAAGCTATGACACCACACCCAGCCAAGGCCCAAAGTGTCACCTTTTATCACTCAGTTCTGGGACTAAGGTACTTTGAACCCAAGCCCCTTATCCAAGGGCCTTCACGTTGTGGGAAATGCTCTCTTACCTTAAAGGTCTGACATCCTTCCTCTTTCAGTGTCTTCTGCACCATTTTCTGACCAAGGAAGGAAATCTCAGGCAGAATTGATCACAGCATCACCTGGGCTAGATAAACATGCCTGCATCTTGGAGGCACCAGCTATCAGCTGGAGCTTGGCTAGGAGTTGCCTGTTTGTCAGGCAGCACCACTCCCAGTGTGTCACACTGGTTTCCTTATCTCTAGTTGGACTTTGGACAGAGATCAGTACTGCAAACACCTGGGCAAGGAAGAGCTGTTTATAAGGATCATTACACTCGGGCGAGGCCCCAGCTGAAAGGCTAGAAGCCCCAGCAGAATCCAGGCCAGTTTGCTTTGCTCAGAATCAGGAAGCCGCACTCCAATGGATTCCTTTGCATCAGAAAACCTTGTGCTCCCAGCCCTCTGACCCGCGTGGGTGCCAAGGCAGAGCAGTCAGTCAATGCCTGTTTTTAATGAAGGGTTTTAACCACGTAGCCTGGCCAGAGAGGGCACATGCTGAGCGAGGTAATGGCCCATTATTGCCCTGGGCCCCAGACACAGCAGCACAGTGCTGGCACTGCTCTGCCAGGGGCTGAAGGGACACTGCAGCTTTCTGTCCCTGCACAGCTGGAACAGCTCAGGGAGGAAGGGCCATCCTGTGAATGCTTGGGCTCCATGGGCATAGCCAGAGAAAGCTCCCTCAGTTCTCACAGGGAAGGCAGTGCAGAACAACCAACACATGGCTGGGCTCCTGCTGCTCAGACTGCAAACAGGGAGATGGCTCCCAGGACAGCCCTCAACCAATGGAAATTTGGGCCCAGAACCCAAGGGCAGAGAGAGGTGCTGTTTGGGAGCTGGAGCCTGCAGCAAGCACGGGGATGCAGAGCCAAAGAGGGGAACACACTGCAGAGACAAACTTGCCTTCCCCCCAAACCCTTCCAGCTTCACCAGCTCTCCTTCCAGCCTGTTACTCCCAAGAACAGGGCAGGGCAGTCGCTGCAGGAGGCACAGCAGCTCCCTAAGTGCTTACCCAGATCCAGCAGTGCCAGCCCCGCTGCAGGAGGGCTGGTCCCGAGGCTGGAGAGCAATCAGTCACTGACCCAGGGGAGGGAAAGCCCATTTATTTAGGCTGCTCAAATTTGGCACGCACAGAACATATCACAGTAATGCACTGGAGGCTAAGGGTTTTGGGTTTTTTTTTTCTTTGTTTTTCTCTACAGACATACAAGAAAACTATGCAACTCCCATGTACACATTACACGAAGGAAACAGCTTTAATCAACCACTGATGAAACATGGAAGCTTTTAAGATCTCTGTAGCTGGCACAGGAATGTTCTCTACCCCCCATACAAAAGGCATTTCAGGTCAAACTTTCTAGTAGGTGATATTTCCATGCATTTCTACAGAATTAAAGAAGCTAATAGACAAAAAGCCCAGATCAAGCCATATTAGTCAGGCTGATTGGTTCTACTAAGTTAAATCAATAGTAATTATGGACAAATGGACCAAGTGACCAAAGACTGGGGCTGAAAATACCATTTTTTAAGTTGTGGTTCCTTTTCATTTTACTACCCATAACTGGAGAGCTCTGATACAAGAATCTGCGTTTATAAAAGCCTCAGAAGCATCTGATCCACTAGTAAGTGTATATTAGAGAAAGGTAGCTCTAAATTAAACTATGCCAACAGAAAAAGCAATTTCTATAGAATCACTCAGGAGGAAAGAGAACTCAAGACACTTCATAACAAGAAAATTAAACCTACAGAGTAAGTGAACCTTTAAATATTATTACTGCACTGTGATTTTACAAGAGAGTGGATTAGGATTATTTCTCCAAAAAAGTGTGTCTGTTTTATTTCGAGCTTCATAATTCGGCTTTTTTAGTACAGCTCTGCAACTGCAAGCAGTAAGAATTTAACCCAGTTTTGGTGCTAACAGGCTGCTTTAGCTGAAGTTAAACTACAGGTTTTTTGTCTTAAATGGTTACAGGGGAAAGTTTTTGAATTTCACTTGTTACTATTTAGAAAAGCAAGAACAGGAACCAGATTGTTCTCACCTCTCCACCTTTTGTGATACACTCCTCAAATTTTTGGAGACCTTTAGTGTTAATTCACTGGGGACAGTACTGGGCTGACAACCAATGCAAATATTAATACACCAAGATAAATCCTTAATTTGATTTATTTAGGGTCATTTTTACATACGAGCTACATCTCCAAAATCTACTTTATTCTACAAGACAGCTTCCCTACTGTTAGTGAAACCCTTGCCTAGAATGTTTGCTTTATATAACTGATCTATTAAAACATGGAATGCTTGTAGAATTGTGGCACTGTATGACATCTACACGGGACTTCCTTCAAAAGCTACGACTAGGGAGCCTCCTAGCTTCTCAGCAATGCAAGCTCGGTTCAGGTCCTCTGGCCCATTTGCTTGGCATTCATGCTTTATGCCTAAAAAAAGAGGCAAAACACTCAATAATGCATTATTTCAACATGCTGGTAAGCAATCAAAGAAACATACCTAGTAGTAATATTAGAAGCAGCAATCCAGTCACTCAAGCAGACAAGTCTTGCCTTAGCTTACGGAATTTGACCTTTTTTCCCTGACATGTCCCAGGAGACATCTGTCTGCACACCAAATATCACTGAAGGGACATGTAGGGAGAAATTTGTCACTAGCTCAGTGCTCAGACTGTTGGCCTTTCATGGCAGGCTCTTAGAGCAAGCCCCTCATTTCTTGTGCATCCTGGATACAGCAGGGGAGGGAGCTCCAGGCTAGCACATGGAGAGGCTCATTCAGCTTCCACTGGCTCTGCAGGTGGCTGAAAGCATTCACACTGCAAACCTGAGAGGCAGAGACTGAGAACTGGGCTATGCAATCAACAGTGCTTTCTTTCCCTTTTTAAGGCTGAAGAGCCCAACCCATGTCTGCCTTATATGGTGAAAAGCAGAATTTGCTCAGGGTTTCTTTTTCTCAACTTCCACATGTGCAGCACATGACATTCTCCCATGGCAGTTCCAGTCCCTGGGCAAGCCATCCTGTGAAGGCTGGCATGGCTGCACAACAGTCCTGTCAGTCTCGCACAGTGCAAGCTTTTGGCCCAGGGCAGACTGAGGACCTGAAGAGTGCTACCTGGCTATCAGCCAGACTGACTTACTACAGCACAGTCAGTTTATGAGACTGCATTTTGACTGACACAGGGATGAAAGTGCTCTGCCACTGAGACAGCTCTGCACAAAATCCAGCAGTGTGTCATGAATCTAATGGTATCTGGCCTGTATGGTGCAGATGTGCTGCTCCATATGGTCCACCATACATTGCAAAACCTGCTCGTTCTGAGCACTGTCCTAGTGCCTCTGAAATTTTGTCAGATAATGTAAATTTGAGCCAGAGCTCATTCTAGCTCTGTCACATGACACTTCACTTCTCACTAGTATGTCAAAAACAACAACCCAAAATCTAAACTAATTAAGCCTTGCTGTGTAGTCCAGGGACACAGCAGAGTTAGGAGCATTAGTAGTATTACATACCTTGAAACTTCTTTTTGATTGCATCCTTGGAGCTTGCGTAGATCATCTTACTTTTGAGAGGTGCTTGTTCTGGTGCCCTAGTGGGAGACACCACAGAGAGTGAAATCAGTGACCCTGATTATCCAGCCTAGACAGAAGCGGTATCCTTCCTACCCACCACAGACAAGTGGAACATCTCATGGCTCCAGAATACCAGCATCAGGCTGCCCAGCTCACTTTAAGCCTGCCATTTTCCAAGCCTGGGCAATACAAACGCTCAGAGACCTCACCCCCAGAGCCTGGACTGTATGCTAGGAATGAGAAAGTTGGGAAGGTGGCTTACCACAAGAAAAACATCAGCTCTTCTTTTTTGGATTCCTTGGTCTCGAAGCTTGCATCATACAAGGCATAGCGGCAATCCTTCTCAGGAAGCATCTGCACAAAGTGCTTGAAAGGGTCAGTGACTGTCACTCCGACATCTCCCACCAGAATCTCTTTGCCTTCCTCCACAATAATGCACTTTTTGTCTGGACTGAGGCAAAAGATGACAGCCTTCTTCCTCTTCTTGATTTCCTCCGGTGTGGAGCACTTCCGCACTTTCATGTCATAGAAGATACGGCACACTTCATCGGCCACTTGTACTCCAGAGGCCTGCAAAGACCACAGCAAACACCTTCAGGCCTTCCACCCCTAATTTTCCCAGCTACATAATGGCACCACCTTAAATCCAAGCCTAGAAGACAGTAGATTCTTGCAATAGTCACTTGTGGCATGAGAGTCTTGTCAGAAAAGGCTGCAGACCCTCTTTTCCAAAGCCAAATAAAGAATCTAGAGTCTCGCTGCTGCCCACAGCCGGCTGCCAAACCAAAAACTACTCCTAAGGAGGCACAATCCCACTTACACCACAACATTGTTTTGGATGAATTTTACAGAGGCACGCCAACCCCTTGTTCTCTGAGATTCAGCTGTGGCATTATAGCAGCTTAATTTTCTTCCTCATTTCAGGCTGGCTGGACAAGCCCACAAGGATCTTCTGTTCAAAGTTTCCCAGCCATTTCCAGCATGCTTGCTAGCAGCTTTAGGAACAGAGGTAAAACTGGTCAAATTCCATACCTATCACATGGACTCAGTTTAGAGATCAAAGGAAATGTAGTGGGGTACTGGGATTGCAGTGGTAGTTTTTAGCTGAACAAACCAACTTTGGGAAGTTGCTCTGAATTCAGTATTTCAAACAGAGAACTTGCGAGTCTTAACAGTTAAAGTCTCTACTTCCCAGCACCTACTCCAGCAGTTTTTAAAGCAAGCTCAAGCCTTCTCAGCATTTCCCGCCCACCTTGGAGTCAGCTGGGAAATTTAGTGAGTGGTATCATATTCCTCTGTGTAAGCTGGAACAAGAGGTGCACATGCAGCATTATCAATCTGATGGTAAAGGCAGCTGCACAGAATAAAGAGGACAAGACCTAGCAAGAATGACAAAAGGCCGAACTGCATCTTCCGTCTGATGCTTTTCTGGGAATGAGACAGAAAAAGAAGTAGAAGCATCTGAGTTTTGTTCTCAGACTGCACGAAGTTGGAGAGCTTAAAAGCAGCTGTGCAAGAGTGAATACTGCAAATGTGGGAAGCCAGCAGGCACTGCTGGAAGGACATCATGGCCAGAACAGTAAAGACCAAATTGAAGCCTGTCCAGTAGCGAACAACTCTGTTCAAAATGCTACACACAGTATAAACAATGAGATTCCTTTAGAATCCTGCTTCCTCCCTCACTGTTTTTTTGTCTTCCAAATTTAAATGACATTACTCATATCCATCTATCAGAAGGAAAACTGCCTTCCTCCCTCTGTGTAAACTACAACACATCACTGCTACGAGCACAGTCAGCAGTACTAACAGTTGCGTACAGCAGCAGGTGAGGTACACAACTGAAAAAGGCTAAAAGCTGTTCTTCATTTTTTTTAAACTTATCTTCAGCCCCAAAATGCAAGCTCAAGGGATTTCTTTTGTATTTTGAAGAATCTGCATAGTTCAGCTGCAAAACCAGGGTGACAGAGGTGCAGAGAACTGCTCAGTGCTCAGGCTGTCTTTGAGAGATGGTTATGTACTGGACACCTACTTTAATGTGTGGGGATTTTTTAAAGCCTTGACCAGTGCCTACCACAGAAGACCTCAGATGAGCCCAGATTTTCCTCTTCCTATCTCCTGTAACTCTGGGTGGTTGGCATAGCACTGCTAACCTAGTGAGGAGAGGTGGAAAAGCTGGCCAAATCTATTACCGTGGAGTTTGGTATCTAGAGCTCCCATGTGCTGGTCACAGAAAACCAGGGCAATCTCATACATCAGCAATCTGAGACAGCTTTTCTTTAGGGTGGAGAAGAGTGCTTTTTCAGACTTACCTAAATATAAGGGGACCTTCCTCAAGACTGACAATGCATGGTCAGTCTGTAAGTGGTAATCTATGCAGAATTACTTGCACTTACTTTGGGACAGGAGAACGGCAATTCAGTCACCATGCCTCAGATGTGTGGCATTCTTCCGCATATCACCAATAAAGTGAGGAAAGTACATGGAGAAAGCTTATTTCAGGATAAAGTCAAGCAACAGTGCGAACATGGACTCAAAGTGACTCATTCCTGCATCACTTCCTCCATACAGAGACACTGCACTTTGTCGGAGTGTGACTGAGAGCTAATGAGGAATAAAGGTCTTTCTCCTCCTGTCCCTGTGTTTGGTGTGGGCAAGGGCCTCTTTGGGAAGACACTAAATAACACAAAGTTAACCTAACAAAGCAAACAGTGCAGCTAATTTATTATTCACTAAGGACAAATCCAAAGTGAATTTAAGAGAACCCTTTTCCTCTCTGAGGTTTATTTTACAACTAATGGTACCTCAGTAGCTGGCAACAGGTGGCAAGACTTGGGTATTAGTCACAAACCCCCTCGAGATTCTTAGAAAATGCACAGGAAGTGTAAACTGGCATGGAAATGAGGTTATTTATCATGGAAAAGCAGTACATGTACAGTACCTCTGTCAATTCTTGAGCTTTGCTTGAACACTACAACAAA
Organism: Sinosuthora webbiana; assembly: GCA_013397395.1. Taxonomy (NCBI): domain Eukaryota; kingdom Metazoa; phylum Chordata; class Aves; order Passeriformes; family Sylviidae; genus Sinosuthora; species Sinosuthora webbiana. The sequence goes on along the minus strand of VXBN01003310.1, from coordinate 158,456 downwards.
TAATTCCATTGCATGGTAACTTTGAAAACAGAGGTTAATGCTCATCTTAGAGCCAGAAGCAGCAGCAACAGAGCTACAGGTTGATGCAAACTGTGCAGTCATGTGCATTTGCTTGTGCTACTACACAGCCAGAAACATGTCTCCAAGTCAGGAGACAAGTTGTTTCTTTGAAAAGAATCTGAGCACTGCTGGCAAGTCAGTTCAGATTCCAAAAATGTTGAAAGTATTTAGTCTGGAAACCCCAAATTCACTGTAAAACTTCAGCTGATAACTGGGACTGACCAGAAGCTGAAGAGACAATAGTGACAACTGGATTATTTTAGCTTTCCAAAGAAAAGGCTGTTAGTAGGTGGTGCTATTCCTTTTCACAGCTGCTGTACAACCCCTGGATTCATCACACAAGCCGACATTAGCAGCCATTGTGTTGCCAGTGACAATGCAGATTTGTTCCATCTGAGAACACCCTATAGCTGTGTTACAGTATGGGCTGAAACAAGACAGTGCAATCCACCAAAAAGAGGATCTACTGTCGTAACTGTAGGGCTCCCTCTTCAACCCTGGGCCTGTACCAGCCACAAATGGCTTCACAAACATACTTAAAAAGGAAAGAAACTCAAACACCAGGCAGCTTTTATTTTAAGGTGGTTGCAACCACTCTGTGTAGAACAGCAACAGGATGACTGTTAAGAGCACTGGAACAAGGAGAAATGCCAGACTCTAAATACATGTCCTCAAGTGACATTTTAACCTCATCTCTGCTGCCTTGTCCAGAAGAAGAGTTGATGAGAAGCCTCCACCCTCCCAGTAATGACAGAGTAAACACTTGTTAGTCTGGATTTGCCCTCTTTGGCCAGACATGGCTCTGCTCAGAGGATTCAATACAGCATATTGGTTATTATTTTGTGCATTGTGGCTTGAACGCTGCAGAACTCCAGCAGCCAGCCCGGTCCTGTTCCTTTTTCAGGATGGAACCAGTTCTCCAGCTCTGAACTGTCACATGGGGGTTGGTTCAGTGAGCAGCACATACTGCAGGCACTTGTGGGATCCATGACCATCAGCCAGCTGGTGATATTTCACTGTAGGGGACAGACCCTTAACTGCAACAAGTCAGCAGCAAGCAGGCAAGCTACCTAACTCCCAGATGGGAAAATGATGCCAGGACAGCACATTCAAGGAGAAATTCACGAAAGAAGAGACAAAATGAGCTTCTCTGAGGGAATCAGCACAACTGAGTCGTCCCCCAGCATCTCCATGCAACTGCTGCAGACACAGTACATGCTGGGGGCTGAAGCCCCTCAGCCACTTATCCCATGGCACTTATGGCAGTATCACCACTGAACCTCACACAGCCTGCTGCAGGCACCTGAGGCAGGCACTGCATTACTGCCTTGTCAGCAGGCACTGCAGGAACACAGCGGCTCCTGCTCATAAAGCCTCGCTCTTGCCTGAAGTGCAAAGCTCGGCATAAGTCTTGGGAGAGCACAGTGCCCTCCTCCACTGTGCAGCCCAAAGAGGGAGCCTTCTGTCCAGCAGGCTTCCAACTTCAGGAACCAGATCCAGCTTCCTCCCCTATGAGCTCCCAACATTTTGCCTCCATTGCCAAGCAGCCGAACTGAAATTTAACCAAAATTCGGCAAGACTGAAGAATAATCCAAAGCTTTCTCAAGAAAATCCCCACATACAGAAAAGCCATTCCAGGAGTGAGAGACATGCCAGACACCTGATAAACTGGATTTGTAGCAAGCCTGCACTACAACACAACTTTGACATAATGAAATTTAACTATTCTTTTGTTAGGAATTGCTGTGAGCTCCAATATTTTTCTGGAATACTTAAAATATTTTACCTAAGAAGAGTCCTTGTTTTCCTCAACTGTAAGACAGCTAAGACGACCTTAAACTAATGACTTAGTTTGCCTCAAGACAAGTTTGAAGGACTAAATTTGGGGTTAATTCTTGAGAATTTCAGACTCTTGGATTTCCCTTCAGTGATTAGAGCCCAAGAACTCTCCATAGTGGTGCCTGGGCATGCATTATCTCCAGAGAAATTCAAAGATGCAGTTTTTGACTTGTTTTGTCTGGGAATCACACACACCCATTGTACACAACAGGGTGAACTCAAGTGGAAACTTTTGCTTCCTGGAAAAGCATCATCAATTTTTTTCCAGAATCTGACACCAAGAATGTATTAAAGCATGCCTTGTTTAATTGCAAGGGCAGATTCGAGAACACTGTGCTCCCATGTTTGCTGGTCACATTACTGGCATGTATTTGGTTCTTAGCCTCTTCAGCAAACCCCGTTTCCCCCATGCCTGGCTTACCCTCCCTCCTATCTACCTCTGAAATTCCCTGCCACCGCCAGAGCTGCCATGTGGCATTTCCCTCTGACTCACTAATGTGTCACAGTACATCTCTGCAATAAATGCTTTTCCAATTAAACCTATTTCCACACGATTGGTCAGGGACAGCACCCTTCAGGGACAGAGCTGTCCCTTGCACTGACACAAAATGGAATGTCCTGGGCCACCACCAGCAACTTGAGGGGAAAACTAAGCCACGGTAGTTGTGGGAGCACTTAGCAGGAAGGGAGGGTAACAGCCCGGCTGAAAGAAAGTTTTGCCAAATCAGGCCTCTGGAAAGGTGTCACCTAAGGCCGACAAGCCAACTGAAAATGTAAAGATATTAAATACTGCTTGGCACTTAGCCTGTTACTTGAGCACTCAAGAAAACACATCTGATATTAACATCCCCACTTTACTGAGATCAGCAACAGCGTGGGAACACCAGTGACTGCAGGAGTCTGGAAAAGCCCACATTTCCCGCTCACCTATAGCTGGACAGAGAGACAGCTCCATTTACAGAGGACAGACACCCTGGACATCTGAAAGGCCAAAGCTTCAACTCAGATCTGAAGCCTGACAGGAAGCAGAACTAACAGCCTTTTACTGCAGTTGTATAAGAGGCCATAATTTGCACATCACAGACCAGCAAGAAGTACAGAGTCACCTGCATATCACTTGTAGACGGATCTTGCCAGCTAGACTTGCATTATTTGGTCTCTTTTGCCAGGGGGAAGGAATTGAAACTCTATTCAGCTTTTATTCTTTCCCCCCCTGACAAGAAGAAAGGTTATGGACAAGACAAGAAGAGATTAGTAGGAAAGCAATTATTAAAAAAAAAAAGAGAAAACTATCCTTCGAATTCCTGAAGGTCATCTCCTCAGCTTTCAGCTGAAGAGGAAATTATCTCCTGCCCTGAGCCACCATGAAATTCACTCTCGATTTAATTATTAAGGTAGGCAGAACAAGCAATACCCCCAAAAGGCAATCCCAGCAACAGTACTGAAAAACAGGAACTGCAGTGGTCAGTAGCAGCAGGGCAGAAAAACTGAGCAGCACCCATTCCTGTGTTGAAATGTAAGTTTTTAAGGCAATGCAGGTGGAAGCTGGTGTGTATGACAACTCTTGCAGATAATCATAGCTTCTCAGAAACACATTCAGCACACAAATCAGCCATTATGAGCCTAAATAAGAAATTTCTTGTGGCCCTCCAGGCACCTACAGCAACCTAAAGCTTAAACATCACCCTCAAAACCAGGCTTTGAAGGCCAGCTCTGGGCATCCCTGATACTTGTTATGGAGGGATCCTCCTCTCCCAAGGAAGTTGCTGGGAATACTGAACAACCTGGTGAGGAAAAGGCTGAGAACAGCTTCACTAGCAAGTCCTGGTTGTATTCAAGCTCTCTCATATGGCATGGTTTAGGTCAGCCCATGCACCCAGCAGGAGCCTCTTGATAGTGATTCTGACAAGGCAAGTAGGAACATGCGCCAGACACCAATTGTCATGAGGCTGTTATCTTGTACATGAGGCATATGTACCTTGTAATTACACAGATCTGGGAATAGCACTGACTAACAACCAAGAAAAATAATTTGCACGGTCCTCCAAAGACCTTGGACTCATTTAATCCAGTAGCAAAGAAACTGAAAGTTGTGGCAAGACACAAAAGCTGAAAATTCAAGCTCTTTTGATACCAAAGGATGCCCTCCTGCTGGCACTACAGTACTTGGCCAGAAGGCCCCCACTCTGCTCAAAACCAAGTTCATTTGCAGCCTCTCAAAAAAGTCAACCTAAACCCTCTTGCAAAAAGGAGATCACTATGAGAAATAGTAGTTTTGACTGACTTGTTAATTCCCTGGTTCCAAAGCAAGATGAAGCCTGACACGCTGAGTAGTCACACTTAACTAGGCTTGCATACTGCAGAGGTGGTAGCTGGCTTGTTGAGACAAGCCTCTCTGAAACAAGAGCTGCGAGTCTCATCAGACTTTTTAGCAGCTTCATCTGCAACTCCCATCAGCTCTGCTCCATGCTGCAGACCAGCCATAAATGCTCCAGCTTGGGTGTTAGAGAAAGCAGAGACATTAGTAGTACATCTTGTCTGCCAACGCTATGGACCAAAAATCCATTTCCTGGATATACTATATATTCAATGAACTACTGGTAAATACCAAGTGAAGGCCTCAATATTTAACACCTCTAATACAGGTAAATAACTCAGGCAAGTGTGTCAAAACACACAAGTGTGTGTTGCTGGACAAGTGCTTGTGCATGACTCAAGCAAAAACACAGCAGCAATTAAAACTGCATGAGCTAATAATTGAGGCAAATTTGCCAACCTCCGTCTCCCAAGTTAAACGGGGAAGCCAACTTTGAGCATGGGCAAAGGAAAGAGAATGAGCCACCATGAAACCGAACACGCCTTTGGTCTATTCTGCCCCTTTTATGCAATGAGAGCCTTGACACTTTTTTTGTTTGAAAACCAGGAAACACAAGCCAGAGTCAATGTGGATGCTTAATACTTTGTTTCTTTGCTTCCAGTGTTATGCCTTGGACAGATGTTTCCAGCACTGTGCGGAGAAACAAAAAAAAACCCACCAAGTCCTTGCAGCAACTACCTCAAAATTTCGCTGCGACACCCTGTTTTTTACGATCAGCGATTCCCCTCCGCGGGTTCCGCTTCCCCCTTTTGTCCGCCACCAGCGCTGCGGGCTCCGGCCGGGCCCGGCGGAGGAGGGGCCGGGCCGACCCTGGGAGGGCTGGTGCTGGCTCCGGCTGCCCGCGGAGCCGCCGGCGGTTTCCAGGCCAGACCCGAAACCCTCGGCCGTGGGAAGATGGCTCCCGCCGGGACCGAGGCGGTGGCCGCGCTTCCTCCCGAGGAGGGCAGCCCTCGGCCTCGGGGGAAGGGCGGGCTCCCACCAACACCACCCGGTCGCTTCCTGAGAAGATGCGACCCCCTCCCACCGAGCTACTCACGGGGAGCGACGGGGGCGCCGCCTCCCCGTCCCCTCCTGGCCGCGCCCTGCGGCGCGGGGAGGTGCCGCGCACAGCCCACCCCCCCGTCCCGGCTTTTTCGCGCCGCGCCCTCACTCTTCACCAACCCCCTCTCCCCATCCCCCCCCAATGGCCGAATGGACGCGCCCGCCCCCAGCGCCTGTGTGCGACGCGGAATGTACCATTACCTTACGGCGGGGGGGGGGGGAAGGAGGGGGGAGAGGTTCATC
>VXBN01003310.1:27211-149630 GCA_013397395.1 Sinosuthora webbiana | reverse complement strand
CCCCCCCACATACTTCCCCCCAAAATTCCATCCCTCGGCCAGGGGGGACCCAGAGAGATTCCAGCAATCCTGTAGCTGGTGGTGACCACTTTAGCTCGTCAGAAACACTGGTGTGAACTGCAGTTGGCAAATGTCTGCCCAGGGAAGGATCACTTCAAAATCCAGTATGGGCAATATAAAAAGTCACCCGTGGACTCCATTTTTGCATGAGACTGTACATCAACAAAAACCTGAGATCAATACATGCACTTCGCTGACTTTGTAGCTTTTGAAATGGTGACTACTTGCTTACTTTATATGCCTCAGCTATTTGAACTCCCCCTCCCGTCCTCCAAGCTACTGACTCATTTCCTCCTCTAAAACCTTCCTTTTTTAGCCTTTCGCTCTGAAGTATTTGGTGTCTGTTTTGAGCTGCATGCTCCATGCCTTACTTAGGCAAACTCCTACATCACAGCCTTGCAAGCCGTGCTTTTGTACCATGGAAATCGTTTGTTTTCCCTGATAGTTTTAGTCGTGTTTGACAGCCTTGGCTAGTGACTGTGCTTGTCGCTAAATTGCTGCTTTGCTGTTGGAAATCGGGGAGGCAGACAATCGGCAAAGCAGCTGGTGAGCTGAGGCTGCTGCTGCTTATGCTAATTGCTGTTGTCTCTTAGCCCTGCTTCCCCCATCTGCCCGCATCCACCTGCCGTCTTTTCATGCACTTTTGCCCTGATCTCGCAGTTGGAGTAGAGGCTCCTGTTTGGCTGAACAACCACAGAGCACCCAGACCCTGACTCTGTGCTGTCTGATGCAGCAAGGGAACAGGCAGTGTCCCCTCGTGCACGGTGGTGACCCAGAGCTTTGGTCGTGGCTGATGGATGCTGCTGTAACAACACTGGCTGTGTGTGCCTGAACTACAGTCCCTTTTTCTCAGGGCTTGTGGAATATTGGCTCTGTGGTCTTGGCGTTGCAAGGATCAGCAAAGATAATTTTAGACAGGAACAGAAAGTCTCTGTAAACCTTACAGTCATAGCTGTTTCACTGGCAGGAAAAACCCCACAAGGAGCCCATAACTGTTCATTGCTGCTTAGCACATGTGCTGGAGTAAAAATTTAAAGGGAAATTTGGGGACAGGAAAATCTAAGGGTGATTTCTGATAACTGCTGTGATGCTCTATCCCTTTTCTGAAGAGGTGGTGCAGCAGACAGGATGCAGGAACCAGAGGCTGGTATTCGGTCCAAAGCCCTATCCTAGTCCATGGCGTGAGTCTGGACAAGCTGCTTTTCCCCTTTACATTAGTTTCCTGTTTTTGAAGTGTTAACTTTGTTCCTGCTTTTTCTGTACAGCAATTTCAGATTTAGTGCAGATCAGAGCTAGATGTTGCTTATCAGTACTTGCTATTTTTACAGTAATGAAAAGGCTGTTCCTAAATGTCTACAGATGAATGCCAGAACTCTTATTCCCTTTAATTTGCTATCAACTTCCACAATTGCTGCAGGTTGCAATTCTTCTAACGTCCGCATGGTAAAAACTGCAGGCTACAAGCAACCAGACTAAAATTTGACCCTGCTTGCTGCTGTAAAACTGGGTGAATTTTATCAGCCTCATCAGAATTGGTCTGGATTGAGTGGGATGGGGAAGTTAGCTCAGTGCTTCATTACCCCCTGCACATTTTCTTCACTAGAAAGACAAAGGAGGAAATAACACAAGAAGGCAGCTCAACAGTGGAACGGCTTCATATTAATTTAAGTAAACAAGAATGTCATTAAGCCACTCTCCTACCTGNTTGCCTTTGATTTTGTTGCTACTAAAGCCTGTCTGAAATACTTTTTATGGTGAGAATGAAATGCATCTTTCTCCAGAATCAGCTTAAGGGCTGGCCACTGCTCAACTCTTGCTTAAATCCTCAAAACAGGCAATGTACAAAACTTACAATGATGTGTTTTCCCTGCATACATTGGAATTGGATCTTAAATCCCTGAGTCAGTCTGAGAAGGGAGGCTTGTGTTGAGTACAGTAAGGCCAGTAAGCTTTAAGCAACATCTCTGCCTGCGTGACTGGAACGCTTTGCAGCGTTCCCTGTGTGCTCCAGAGCTTTTGCCGTGAGACAGGACTGTGTGTGCAGCCCCTTTTATAGAGAGGGAAGGCTGATCCCAGAGAGGCTACAGCCTCTCACAGCCTCAGGCAGGAAATTTGTGGCGAGTGTGATGAATTCTTCGCTGCCTTTACAGGGTAACGCCCGACCCTTCCGGCCATCTCTGCTCTGCGCATGTAAGATGATAGTGCTGCTACACTGAATGCGGCACGACTGCAGGGATTTCTTGGAGAATAAGCATTTGTGGCTTATGTGGGCTTTGTTCCAGGTGTGGAGGTGGTTGCTGCTGATGCCATTAGTAATTGCTACCTGCAATGCCATTGATGATTTTGTTTCCTGAGTTAGTGAACCGCCACTCCTCACACTCTGTAACCCAGACAGAAGGTTGTTGTAGCAGTTTCGTTTTCTTACGGCAGGGTTTGTGCTCAGTTGCATGAGAATAACAAAAACTTTTAGAGGTGTGTTCCTTGTGCAGGATGGCCCCTTTTTTTGGCTTGGGAACTGCAGGCCTGTCGGTGTTTGTCAGGGCTGTGGCCACTTCTTGAACCTGTCTGGGTTTGGCTCTCTGGAATGGAGGGAGCTTGGCTCTTCTTAAGATTGGGAGTTCGTTTTATGGAGGGCTTCTGTGGGTAAGATTAGATGGGAGGTGAATTAGCCCTACCCCATGTATAGGGCAAGGTAATGTACAGGCACAGACTGGAAAATTCCCACCCCTAACCTTCTTACTGTCTAGCCATAAGAAATGCATGGGGTAATGAAACAGGAAGCAATGAGACATATTAGTCAGCATGATGGATGTTCATCAACAGCAGCCTTATAGCTGTGGAGGATTTGCTAGAGGGTAGTGAAAGGCCCTTCAAAATTGTCAATAGATAATTAAGTAGCATGGAGTATGATTTCTGGGGAATGCTCTGAGAATTCAGGGTGGTTACTGGAGTTGCAGAGGTGGGTATGGAGAGGTAAGCACTCATTTCCCAACAATAGCCATGGCTGCTGTGACACTGGAGAGAAGCCACAGCCCTGGCAGTGCCTGTGGAGCACAACTGGGATGGGCTGCAGGACAAATCTGCCCACAGCCTGGGTCTGGATGGGTGTGAGTGCTATGGGAGCTGGCAGTGCCAGCAGTGATATGGGTGGTGCTGGGGAGAGCAAGCATATGAGGTTTTTTGCCTTACAATGCATCATGTAGTCTCAAAAAGGACTTTGCTTTCCTGGTGAACCTGAGCCTCACACATGGATGGATAATACTCCTACCACTACTGCCACTTGGGCTGTGCCAGGTGAGGTGGAGGAGTAGGAGGACATTGCAAAGAGACACACTAGGAAAGAAGAGAGTCTTGGCTGTGTTTCCTGCAAGTGTGCAGTGGATGGGAATCTGACAGTTTCCTTTACCTCTCTCCTATCTGTGTTGTGGGCTTCCAGGATGTGGACATACTATGAATGGAGTCAAGAGTGGCTTGATAGCTGTATCTCTGCTCTAGCTGTATTTATAGCTCTGGGTTGACTGCAGGGTCATGGTGCGCTATATATACTTGCTGTGGTTGGTCTTGTCCAGGGAGGTGGCTGTGGGAAGTCTCCAATGGAAAACAGAGTAGTGTGAGTGGAGCATTCCTTTCCCACCACCCTCTTTAGATCTGTTCTGTGTGCCTGAATCTGTACTGGTGGCCTGTGGTTGGTGTGCTGGCTCTCTTCTGGCACACAGAGTGTAGAAAGGCTGGCTGGTGTGGGGGCATGGACCAGCTGGGTAAGCCTGTGTATTCCCAGTTTTCAGCAAGCAGTGGTCTCCTGAGCCTTTGCATTGCCTCAGTGGCACAGCTCACATTTCTGGATGGGTGGTCACCAAACAAGCTGCATGTGAGTGCTGGGAAGGAGCACGGTTACAGCTGCATTTCTGAAGGGGGCCAGGAAGCACAGCTAGCCAGTCAATGGTGTATGGGCTGAATCTGGCCAGCAAGAGCAACTTCTTCCCTGAGCAAGCTACCCTGTAATCCTTCCTTAGGGCTCTGGCACCTCTGCTGGTTCAAAACCACTTGAATGTAACCAAAACACAACTTCTGGCCAGTGTTTCCCCAGCCAGACTGCCCATCACAGAAGTCTTTCTCCCAACATATGATGCTTTGCTCTTGAAGTGCTCGAGATGGTACTCCTGACCTTCCCTCCAGTTGCACGGGCTTCCAGGCTCATTTCCCCTCCTCTCCCGGATCCCGACTGTCTCAGGCCCAGATTCAGCATCAGCCCCGTCCCAGCTCAAGGTGGACGTGGCCCTGAAGCTGGGAGATGTCCCGCTGGGGAGAGGCCAGGCCCTGGAGCAGAGTGAGGCTGTCTCTTCCCTTCTCCCAGCAGTTTGAGGGCAGTGCCCATGGGACAGCGCTGGAGCGGAGGGAGGGGCTGTTGTACCGGACCAGCTGCCGGCTGGTGACTGAAGGCACGGCACCATCTGGTGGCACGAAAGGAATTTGTCTGTCAGAGAGCAGTCCTGACTTTCTCAACCAGATGCAAACTAGCAGTTTCCAACTATTTTTTGTCTCCTTATTATTTTCCTCTCTTTCCCCCCACTCCCCTCTTCTGAGGCTTTGGGCCCCTCTGTGGCTTTGCCCACCTGTCCGATGTTCTTGTTTATCCCCAGCTGCCGTGACTATTTCTTACAGAGAAAAACTTGTCCAGCTCTGGGTTATTCCTGGAGCATGGTGCAATTTCTCAGCCTGAGAAGAAGCATTAGGGAGCTGCAGAGGGCACTGCCCAAGGGCAGGCTGCTATGGCCTGAGATGTGACAGCTCTGCTCCAATTAGAGCTATCCTGGGTCAGATCAGAGGTCTGTCTAGCCTGATGTCCTCTTCCTGGCAGAAGATATCTGGGGAAGATAGACAAAAGCAGTCAGCTGGCAGCAGGAGATCATCTAGATGGTCTGCCAGCCTCCCATGTGCAGGCAGGAATGTCCTGAATTTGGCATTGTGCCTCTACTCTTAGTAACCTTTGGATTTCATCCTTTTTGGTTTTGGCTCATCATCAACTGTGATGTGAAGACTCCTGGCCTTTGCTACACCTGCTGGAGGTGCAGAAAACCTGCAGGAGAGGGGTCTGGGCAGGAGACCTCTGCCTTGGGCTGGGGGTATAGAGAACTGCCCAAGGTTGCATGAGCATCGTTCATCTGCATGCTGGGGTTGCAGGGCAGAGCACAAGCCAGAAAGGATTGGTGATATGTCATTGTTGGCTCTCTTTTACAGGTCCCTTGAAGGCACTAGATATGCCAGGAGTGTCCAGATTGTGGGTCTGCTGATCTTCAGACAGAGTGGAGCAGTGGCACCCAGCTCAGAACCAGATATCAAGGTAGGCCTTAAGGAACAAAGTTCATATGTGAGCTGTCTATGTGAGATGCAGTGGTTTGGTTCCTCCAGATCCCCTGCGACCCTAACTATTTAGGTGTAGGTGTAGAAGAAGGGATTACAGGCAACCTCACCCTTTATGCATCACAATTGTACTAATTACCAAAGAAGAGGAACTGGCCTTGCCCTTAATGGGTTGCAGCTGTGACTAGTAAGTGTAAGTGTGATAAAAGGCGTGGGTAAGCTGGTGCCTTGGTTTGGGAAGACAGGTATTTGCCAAATAAAAGCTGGAGTTTTCTTTGGAATGGGGAGTGTAAGCCACGCCCCCTCTCCCTTTTTTTTAATTATAAATTTACAATCAGAGGCTCTTAGGCAAAGATTTTTGGGAATAGGAAATAGCAGTTCTTTACTAGTATGTATTACAAAGCAAACAGACAAAAAACTAAACAATTACAGCATTAATAACAAAAGACAACAGTACCAAGAACCTTGAGGGGTTTTGCTTCACAAAACCCAGGGCAGTTCAGTTTCGGTGCTTTTGCAGGGTCCTCTGAGCACCAAGCTGGAACGATGGAAAGTCCCGGGCTGGTAGCTGAGATGGCAGGGTGTCCAGGCAGGCAGAGGCAGAATGTCCCAGTAGGCAGGGGGGTGCAGGGTCACACTGTAGCAAGAGAAGCAGCGCCGAAGAAGCCGAAGGCGAGGCAGGACTGGCCCGGCTCCCGCGGGCTGAGAAGGTGCAGGACTCAGGCTAAACTGGTGGTAGTAGATATCTTAGGACTGAATTTCTTTTGCTACAGCGGAAAAAAAAAACTCTAGCTAGAGAGTTTTCTCTTCTTGAACGCTGAAAAAAGAACAACCTTCAACTTCTAAAACTTTTTTTTGTTTTTTTTTTTGCCTTATCTCTCTCTCTCTTTTCGCTCTCTCAAGCGTGTCTTTTGTTTTGGTTAAATATTCTTAAGTATCCAATACTTGGTCTCTTTGGTAACTTATGGGGAAAAAAATTCTTTAGAGAAAAAAGAAGGAACAAACCTAACCCCCAACAGCTGATTAGGGGGAGGATTTCGAAGAAGGAGAAGGACCCTGAGGAGGTGGAGAAGCTCTGAGGAAGAAAGACTGATCCAGAGAAACACAAGAACGAAACAAGGAAGAGTTGCTGCTGTAAAAGATCTGCTGTGAGGTCAGTCTGGGTCTGATGGGGTTGGAGCCTGCAGTCATGTTTGAGCTAGGCAAAACCTGCAGTCAGAGGCAGTAAGGAAATACTTGCAGTCATATTCCAGCAGGAAATAACCAGCAGTCAGAGTTTGCAGTTGGACCCTACAGCAGGAGTTTGCTGCAGCCAGAGTCAGTGAATAGTTGGAGTCAGGATAACTGAGCTATAAAGAAGAATAAGCTGGGATCCTTTTCATGTTGTTAAATAAGAGTCTGTTGGCTCATTTCTACCCCTAATGAGAGGTCTGCTGCAATATTTAAGGGCCGATGGGCATTTGATTGGGACTGTTGCCTAAGAAGGCAATGCTAAAAATAAGGTAGGAAAAAGTGGAGGCCTCTTGTTTTGTGAAAATCATGTCATGGTAGTCCAAGCTCCTTTTCACCCAAATTCCACTGGATTTTGGCTGAGTCCTACTTCTGTTTTGGGGTGTCAAGAAACTTGGATGGGTGACAGTAATCTGGTTGCTGTTGATTTTGTTGTTAACCAAACACAGGTATGTCCTGGCCTGTGAATGTGTGTCCCAGCACAGCTCGCATGCCTGGGCTGGAGAAAGGGATGCTGGGCTTGTGAGGAGGAGCTGGGAGTTGTGCTGGCCTCTGAAGTTCAGGTCTGACTGGTCTCAGTACCCTGGGAGAGGGCAGCTCAGGACTGCATTCCTGTTATCCTGAGACTTCCAGGTGAGCAGGGAAAAGCGTGGGGCCACTGAAAGTCCATCTTTGCAAATTCACATTTTGCCACCAGGGAGCTCCCATTCCTCATACCAGTCCTATGGTGAGAAAACAGGCCAACGTGGCAAAAAAAACCCAAAAAACAGTCTCCACCGGATCTCAGCTCTTGTATAAGGCTGGACTCTGTGGTGCTTGCTCTGGCTTTAAAACAATATTATTTTAGTGCTTGGATGAGTTTTGCCCTTTCATGGCAGGTTTCTTAGGAATGGGAGAACATCGAGGCTGTCTAATGATAGAAAACACAGTGAGCAGGTAGAAATGTGGTGACAGCAATACATAATCCTTCACTCTGGTGGTTTTGGACAGACTTGCTAATAGAATAGCAGAGCTGGAGAGGGTCTTCCTGCAGCTATGCCCTTGCTGTTACTTGACCTACAGATAAGAACATGGCACTTGAGCTTCTAGAAAGTGTGTTGGCACATGCAGGAGTTTTAGTTTGGTACTAATTAGAGTTTTTAATCACCAGTGATATGACTTTTTCTGTTTGATTACAGGGTTGAAGCATTTACTCCCCCAGACAATGTAATTCTGACCTTTTCTATCTACTCTCCTGCCTTCCGATGCCTGGTTTCTTTCCTGCTCTTACGTGGTACTTTCACAAACACAAATTTCCACCTGCCACATTCCTACTTTGCTGAGGAGACAAGTCTTTCACACATAGAGGAAAAGATGATTGGTATAGTTGAAACACAGGTGGTATAACTGAATAATGATTAATTAACAATTGGTGAAAAATTAGTAGTTGGAACACTACAGTGAGTTTGGAAAAATAACCGTGCTTCCTTTTTGGGGACTGATGTGAGGTTAGCTGTGGCAGAGTAACATGTTCTCTGTGATCCTGCTAGCTGTATTAGTATTGGAGCACAGCAACAGACATCAGCGTTTGGAACCAGAGAAGTATTTTCAAGGATGAGGATAGCAAAGCAGTAGACCAAATTACTTGGGCAAGAAATTAATGTTCTTTCTTGGAGGTTCTTAAAAAGCAGCATAAAAAATGGTGTAATTCCTGTCCCTGTCCCCAGATAGTCTGTCAAAGGGCATCCTCAGCAATGGTTTCTGTAGCACACAAGACAGAAGGGTGGAAAGACATCTCTAGAGACCTGCCTGGCAAGTCTCTGCATTTTAGGCCTAGACTCTTTCCTGTCATGGATCCACAAAAGTTGTGTGCACTATCTGTTGCAGATGAGTCACATCATGCCAGAGAAGAGAAAAAAAGTCCTTTGAAATCTAGGTAGTTCCCAGGAGGACAATTTTTCTCCAGGAAACCAAGGACACAGCTCTGGCACTTTTCAGTCCAATGTGGCTTCCTTCTGACTCTGGTTGGAGTTTGCTGTCCAGAGGAGACAAGGGGAAATATTTCAAGTTAGGGTGAGTTTAGGGACATATGTTGGCATGCATCTGTGTGGGAATATCCATGGGCAAAAAAAGCCAAAGTTCTCCTAAAGTGTGAGAACTTGCTTCATAATTTATTTACATGCTTCAACACCTGCATTTTGATAATGGCTTAGCTATTTCATGTATTAGCCAGAATAAACACAGCAGAGGGCTCTTATAAGCTGTTTATGAAATCATTGAAGGGCTTTGTGTCTACTTGTGATTTTACCACTTATTTGAGTTTCCTTTGAGATGTGAACTTAAAATCTGGCACTCATGGGCACCATGTGACTTTGTGGTGGTCTTTGGAACACTGCTTCTCCATAAAACAATGTCTTGATCCCATCCAAGCACAGATGTTTGTCTGTGACAGGTATAGTATCAATGATATCTGCTTGTTGAGTCATCTAAGTCATGCTTTAATGGAAATTCCTTAAAGAAGTTAAAAATAGTTCATTGTAGTACACTGGTTCAGCAAATACTGCAGTAAAACCTTTGGAATAAAGACTGACTGACAGAAATAAGGGAGTTGTGTGGAGGGGAAACGAAAAGCATTTTTTATGGCAAATTGCAGTGGTTACTAAGCCTTGTGGCTTTCTCAGCAGTCTTAGGATGTATTTTTTTTTTAAGAGTTGCTGGAAGAAAGAAGTTTCATTGCATAAGAAACTCCATTTTCTAATTAAAAAAAAAATCTAACCTTCATGGTTGCTTAGAAAAAAACATGAAAACATGAGCTGAATGTTCCAGATAGGATGTTGAAATCACAACCAAACAGGATGGAAAACCTGGTTCATAGCTTTATACTCCAGACAGCAAACAAACAGCCTTAGATTGGCTTAGAAATTCTGCAGTTTGGAAATGTATCAATGTCTGACTTTTGGGACCTGACTGCAGGCGTGAGGGCACATGTGATTTTGGAATCAGAGTTTAGTCTCTTTTTTGTTAGACAATATTGGCTTTCATAAAAAGTAAATACTTCTGTAAAAAAAAAAAAAAGATTTTTTTTTTAATATTTCTCTGCTGAGAACACTTCTTTTTCCAAACTTTCTTTAGCGTTACTTGAGTGCCTTTTTGTCTCTTGTTTTGTTCCTCAACTAATTTTATTCTCTTCTGAGTTGAGAATTCCATCCTGAAACCTTTTTGGTTCATTCTTCTTTCCTTCTGGAATTTAATGTTTCTATCTGGAGATTTCCATTTGGTTAGGTTTTGATGCTGACCTCAGATTTGGTGTTTTCTTCCATCCCTCATTTTGGCTTTGTCACCCTGTTCTTTGCTTTCCAGCTCTGTTTTGAGCAGGTGCTGTAAAATTCCAACTTGGGTGGTGGGTGATGTTCCACCTGGATGTTGCTTTTTACCTGCTGAGCACGGGATGTTTCCAAGTGGCTCAGTACAGCCACCCCAAGTCACATTTGAGCTCATCTTCTCATGACTGGGAAAGCTGTTGCCTTGTTTTGTTTTCCCAAAGCAGATGACTGAATTTTTGGTGAAAGACATGCACAGTGCAGGATTTCACAGAGATGGAATTACAGTTCTCCAAGAGGAACTGGCCCTGAGGGTCTGTAATGGCAAACTTTGTGGCCTCGCTCCTGGTGATGCAGTGTCGTGATGTGAAAGTAGTTGGAGGATGAAAAACATTCTCTCTATCCCCCACTGTGTTTAGACCTGGATCATTCATTGCTTAGGATATACAAACTACTAGTGTGATTTTTCTTTCCCAGATGTTTTTTGTTACTTTGTTAAGGTAAGATCTGCAGCTTTGGGCATCATATACATGAGATAGAAATGTCTTAACCATAGACATTTATTCTAGGCTGGCTAGATCTTACTTTTCAGAGTCCTTGTTTTCAGAGCCTAAGTCTGTATGTATCATCCTGTAGTTTATCCTGAACTAGACCCCTGGCTGTCCAAGGCTTTGAGCTCATATGGATAATTAGCAGTCGAGCACTTACATTCCATCTAATTCAGGCTTTCCCCAGTATTAATTACCTCATATGGCCCCGTTTGGGCTGGATGCAAGGCAAGGGCTAAACCATACATTAAACCTGTCATAAAAATGTCAGGATGCCAGAAAGGTAGGGGCAGGGGTAGATTGACTCCCCTTTTAAACCAACATTCCTTTGAGTCATACATCAGGTCATGCCTCAAAACACTTATCTTTGTTTGCCAGCCTTTAATAGGTGTTGAGCACACACATTTCAGAGGAAGTTGTTGGGTGGTTTATGGTGATTAGAAGCACTTGAGCATGCAAAGAGAGAGGGAGTTGGAGGTGGCATGGCCAGGTCTGTAAAGATCTGTAGTGCTTGCTGGTCCCCAGAGCAACCAGCTAGGCCTTTTCAAAACACTGATTTCTGAGTTGCCACTTCAAATTCCTAAGTGAGGACTTCATATAAAGCATGACCATAGAATGGGGCTGGTGGGACTCAGAATTCTTCCTGGAGCAAGTAGAAGGGGCAGGTTTGGAAGAAAAGGAGACTACCTTTGCATGCATCCTGAGATGTGTGTGAATTCAATGACTCAAATGAAAGGAACCCAGTGAGAACACAGGAACAGCACTGAACTCTTGTCCAGGTGTGTCAGGCCAGATGGGAATGAAGCTTGGAAAAGAGCAGATGGCCTGCTGGCTTTTATGTCTCCTGGTAGCCCCCAGTGCACATCTATTTTTGGAGGTATATCCCTGAAGCATCCAGAAAAGTCAAAAAGATGGTCCCCAGATAAAGGAGAAATGTGGGTCCCGTGTTCCCTAGTTTTCCAACAGGTGTCAAGGAGAGGTTTGGAAAGCATTGGCCATGGCACAGTTGCAGGCACCTCCATGGCTGTGGGGATTTGCAAGCAATGTGACCCCACTTGTGACCCCAGATGCCTTTACAGAATTTGGCATCTCTCTGCACTGCCTGTTCTGTGCCTGGTTTGTCCTGACCCCTCTGCACTTGGCACTGGGGATGTTGTGTTGCAAAGATACCTCACTGGAGAATATTTCTGCACTTCCTCACAGCCATGCCCTAAGTCAGCGTGTGGCTGGTTGCCATGTTTCCTGATTAGTGTTTATTGCTGCAGAGCCACTGCTTCCTTCTTGCCTTGGCTGGCACCACAGTCTTCACTGTGGCCTTTTACTCCACATAAATAAAATGCATTCTAGGGACTGTCTGTGGGGTGGGCTTGCTCAGCCTGACCCTGCTGAGAGGGTGCACTGAGTCTGCCTGAGTCACAGGGCTTACTTATCCTACTGTAAGTGGCCACTTGCAACATCCAGGAGGGTTGTGTGACTGCTAGGGAGGGCAAGAAGGGAAAGAAAGCAATTTTCTGGCTGCGAATTTCAATTACAATGCTGTGAATTGTAGAGGAAATACCTAGGATTTTGGGAAAGCAGAATGACAGACTTCCATTCAGTGGGACACTTGGACAGTGGAGTTCCAAGAAGTACTCCCTTGTCATGCAGTCAGAGGATGGAACTGGGACATTGGCCAGAGTTTTTGTGGCTTGGGAAAGGAGGCACTTGCCAGCTTGCGTGGAGTATGTCTACCTGAAAGAAAATGTGAGGTGTCTTCAGCGTTTTATAGGACTGGTCTGGCTCGAAAGGTCTCAAAAAGAAGCCAAGGAGTAAAAGGGACAAAATACGTGTGGTTCTTGAAGGGCCTTGTCATCCTTTGCAGGATAACTCTTCAGAACGTTTTATGCCCTGTTGGAAGTCAGCACTGCTGGTGCTTTTTGATGTCATTTTGTTGAATAATCACTGGCATTGTCTGCTCAATGTATTATACAGCTACAATTTAATTTTTCCCTCTGAAAACTCCTGTTGCGAGAGTTGGTGTGCTTGGGCAGGTATTCAGCTGTGTCAGTCTTCATGGGATGCCTTCTCTACAAAAAAGGCAAAACCATAATTACAGCTAAAGCCTCTTATTTTTTCTGTTTAATGGCACATGGCTGGCAGCAAGGATGGCAATGGAAAAGCAGCAAGGTTCTTTTAAAATTGGTGTTAATGGGAACAGACACATGTGGAGAAATAGATGAGAACTGCTTCCAGCCTAAAAGCAGCAGCTGCAGAAACAAGAGTTACTTGTTTACCAGGACCAAGAGTTAAAAATGCATGAGGCTGGGATTGAGCCATTGGTCTTGGCCCTGCTAATGACTGCTTGAGAACTCTATGTAAATAATTTAATGTCTTTCTTCCTAACCTGTAACTCAGTTAAGAACAACTGTTGGTTTACTACTATTTGTTTTTTGTTTTTTTTTTTTTTTCTTTCCAGAATCTCTAATCTCAGCCCTTTGGTGGCTGCATGACTCCTACAGTGCAGGATACTTTTCCCATCTAAATCCAAGAGTGTGGGCTTCACAACAGAGGATGGCTTGTTGAGGGGACTGGTTGGGCTGTTCTCTTGAGCATGTGTGAGAGGGTTTTGGAGAAATGGCTTTCATGTGGGGTTCTGCAGAGGTCTCTGTCTTCAGTGGGATCTCCCTTCTGCCACAGGCTTCAACTTGTCCCAGCCCTGGTTCACACACAGTGACTGAGCTGATTTGGCTCGGGTTAGGGTTAGAGAAGGGAGGACAGCAAGGGGTCAGAGCTGAAGGTATCTCTGGACCCTGCCAGATCCCCAGTCTGGAATCAGAAAGGGAGCAAAACTGGGGGGGCTCTCATGATTCTTTGGCTTCTCTCAGCCTCCTCTATTCTGTGGATTCCCAGCAAACCTCAGCTTCTGCTTCATGCAAAGGGCTGTACTTCCCCTGGTATTGTTTCTCTCACAGTAAGAATCCTCATGCTCTTTCTTCCCCAAATCTTCTTGGGAATGTCCAGTTACACAGCATTGTGTCTTAAGAAGACTGATTCACTTACCACCCACATCATTACACCTGCCCTTGGCTGATGTTCAGTTGGCTATAGAAACCCCTTAGAAGAGCCCTAGTGTTGCTCATGATGAAGCAGATGGAGTTTCTAAGTTGTCTCTTTAGGACTTGTTGAAGCAGGTGTTGCAGTCCCTGAGTTTCAGGCAGGTGAGGTATCATATAGTTGTTTTCTACATTTTTTCTGCAATGATCTCTACGATCGTAAGAGGTCTGCAACCTTCTTTTTCTCTTTTAAAGCAACCTGCAGGCCAGCATTCATAATAGGAAAGGTAAGACTGTTTTAGTTCCTCTTGTGATTCTGGAAACTGGGGCCCTAGCAGCTGCTGCCTTCATCTGGCTGAGGAGAGGGTAGCCTGGTGTTTACCTGAATTAAAACACCTCTTAACTGTGTGCAAGGCTGTGTCAACAAAGGAGTGAATTACATCCAAACTTTAGGCTGTTGAGGTGACCTTGAAATATTGAACCCTTTTACAGCCAAAATCCTTTGAGGTGGGGGGAAGAGAGCCTGCATTCCTGACTATTATTAAAGTGAACATTGTGAGTTACATGTGAGGCTGGATTATTGCATGCATGGATAGAGTTCTTGATGTTGATCAGTCAGAAGTACATGAAATGCACCTTTCGGTTGATTAGCACTGACTCCCTGGAGGGACCCTCCCCCTGTGTCTTAAAGAAAATATGCTGAGGGAAGGAAAAAATAAATAAATACTAATGCGATTAAATGAGAGCTATTACAGCATATTTTCAATCTCTTTCTCCTGATTCTGGGCCTCGAGTCAAATCTGATTCAACGTATTCAGTTGTTTTGTGTGTTCCTGGGAAACAACCTTCCTTGTACTGGTTTTACAAGCTATCAGTTGTACTAGAAGTTCAGTTAATGGCCATATTGACAGCTCCCCAAATTTACAGTTTACTTCTCCAAGAAGGATCAGACCTTCAAAAACAATGTAGAAAGATCCAACAGGACAGTCCTCACCCAGCACAAGCTGACTTCAGTCCCGTGGACTCCAAATGATTTCTGGGGTTGTGGCATGGAAACACTGAAATTGTTGTCGGTATCTGCAAATGCACCAGCCTAGGAGGAGGAAGCAGCTCTTCTAACTGCTCTGAGTTTCAACTCATTGTATAGCAGGAACAGCAAGATCCAGACAGAGGGGCAAGCAGCAGAAAGATATGGATTTAGTGCACTGCATTCCTATCCACTTTAGTTTTTCATCCAAGCAAAGTTTTATCCTGGAATTTGAAGGAAAAAGACAGGATGTCTTTGTGAGTAGTTTAGATTAGTATTTTGGGGGAGAATTCAATTTTTTTCCTGGGAAGCCAACAAAGGGTTCAGGAGGCATGTCCTCATTGTTGAAAGTTAAGCACAGCTAAAGTGTTACTCCTGCTTCTGCTGTTTGCATCAAGAAAGCATTACCTCACCTGTGAGGATGGCATTATGTGCTGTCTGTGTGTTTTCGAACCCAGAACTGAAGTGCTGGGTTGTAAACCCTCCAGGCTTCTTCCTTTGTACCAAACTAGACACAGTGAGGCTTTTGCTTTGCTCAGCACAGCAGGACTTGTAGGTGGGTAATGCTGCTTGATGCTGAAGTGGCTGTGATGTCCTTGTAATGACTGCCTCAAGGCATGTTTGGCTGCTCTCTATTTTCCTAGTGAAGTGCAGCCATGGTAATTCGGTCTTTTTGTTGTTGAGTGATTTCCTACGACTTAAAAAACTGATCACCTGGAGTCCTGAAGCTTAACAGCCAGTATGCAAGTGTTCTATGGAATACTTCAGCCTGACACCAAATGATTCAGAGTAACTGGAAAGAAAATACCAAATACCAATGTAGTTACCTAATTCCATATCCAGCTGCCTAACTTCATTCTGTCCTCTCTGATTTTGGAGGTCCCCAGCATTAGAAAAGAGGAAGGGCTGAATGCTTAATGTCAGTGCATTATCCAAATGAGATTACCTACCTAATCAGAAAGTAATGCTCAAACAGCTGAGTGGCATTAGGGCTTTTAAAAATATCTCAAGGATACAGGAGCATGCATAATTTCTATTCCCCCTCCTGCTATCACTCACGTAGGATTTTGTTTATTTGATGGGTGTTTGTGTGTGTTTGTATGTGGATGGTTTTATTAGTTTACTCTTAGTCTAATAAGAAACCTATTTTGCATAATAAGTATCTCTGCATATGACGTGTTACTGCTGGGCTGGTGCAGCGATGTATCATCATAGCCTTATGGATTTTGTTTCCCTTCAGGCATCTCACAATAAGTTGCAAGGTTTTTTTCAGGTTCAGTCCCCTGGGACTCATGTGAACATATGCAAACTTTGCTATTCATTATACTACTTTATGATCTGGCTTCCAGTTTGACAGAGGAAAACTGGGAAATCTAAGCTTGATTTATGATTGATGTATTTTAAAAAGGAGTCAAAAAGCAGATTAAAAAGACATTTAGAGTGTATTGGGTTTGAGATATTTCAAAGGAAATCTCCTACCTGTAGGGAGCATGATTACTTTTCAGGATCTGAGGTTTGCTATCTCATTACTGAGTGACGACAAGAGCCATTGTTCCTCCTGCAGCCCTGTTTCTGTGCTAGAGCCATGCAGAGATTAGAGCTCTGCAGGCTGTGCTTTCCAGCCCTGCAGGAACCAGCCAAAGGCTGTTATCTTTAGACAAATGCAGATAGCAGGTCTGGAGGGGAGGTACTCAGATAATGTGTGAGGGGCTGCCACAATGGAGATTTTTCTGGGAAGTTCAACCAAATTCTGGAAGTGTGTTCAGAGAATTGCCCCTGAGTGTGGGAGTGTTGGGAATTGCCAAAGGGAGAGCAGGTTTCAGCGTTTGTGGAGTCTCCCTCACTGGAGATACCTAAGAACAGTCTGGACACGCTCCTGTGCCATGTGCTCTGGATGACCCTGCTTGTGCGGGGACATGGGACTGCGTGATCCACCAGTTCCTTCCAAGCTGATGCATCCTGGGATTCTGAACTTGGTCCACCAACATCACAGCACTGTGGCTGAGCTTTTAACAATGAAACACCTGATCCATGCAGCTATTCCTACAGGAGCTGGACACAAATCCCCAATAAACTGCAGTGAAACAAAAGCTTCCTTGTCTTTGCCCTGCTGTCATGTTCATCAAAGCCTAATTATGAGCCAGCTGGGAATCTGAGAAGGAATTTTATTTTTTCAATATTCACAATTTTATTTTTTCCCCTCATGTTTACATATTTTAATTATTCCTGTTCAAATTAATCTAGTCCATTAGGTGTGTTTTTTACAGACATATCTTACATAAGATTGCTGGGAGAATGTTGTGCAAGTTTTTGTGAACAGCTCCATTGGTAAGTGTTGCCCCCTTAGGTGGTGAACCCATTCTTTGCTATTCCGTCCACCCTCTTAAGATTCCTTTTTAAGGCTTGTCCTGCTGACATTTTACAGCTCTGTATCATCCACTGTGTAAGGTGCAGTGATCTGCTGTGGCTTTGTCTCCTTGCTTGGATGACTGAAACTTTTGAACTGGAGCAAACTGACAGCAGCTACTGGATATGAAGCAGTTGTCTCACTCACAAATAACCACTTCTTTGAGTAAAAATACTGCTCTGAAAGTGAGTCTTTACTTGTGCACTTGAGCTTGCTGAAACCTGAAGGATGGCTATCTATAAGTGTGGGCTGTAGCATGGCCTGTAGATTAATTGTATGTTAATTAAATAATGATCATTGATGCAGTAATCTTATTTATGTGTGACAATACATACTCTTCTGAACCCTTTCATGTTTTGGAGTGGGCTAGTCTTTTTGCTGAATGTGCATATATAAAGCAGTGAGTGAGCAACTGGTGAGGTGAATTTTGAGGTTATTCACAATTTCACTTCCTTCTGGAGGGAAAAATCTTAGTGGCCCAGTATCCCAGTTTGTCTGGTATGAGTGACTGGTTTTGTTTGCAAGCTACCTTAATGATTCCTCTCTTGCAATTGTTAAACGCAGTAGGCGTCACTGCCCCTTCCCATTCTTCAAATCTAACAAGCTCAGTGTAGAAAAGAGTTTAAGTCCTTCCTTATAAGAAGCAGTGAGGAATCCTTCTGGCAAGTCAGCCCCTTGAGAAGCCTGTTCTCTGCACTCAGATATACATCCAAGTCTTGCTTCCCCATTCCCCACAATAAAGCCTTAACCAGGCAGAGTTTTCTGCTCTGAAATGGTGGACAGACAGGAACTGTAACCACTTCAAAACTTAAAACAGAGATTATACCTCTGGTTGTATATGGGGATTGTGAAAATATCCAGGCTATGCACCGCTGACTTGTCTTCCAATAAGAAATCTTTCATTTGAGAGCACAACAGCTGTCCTTTAAAAACAACACAACCAAACAAAAAATGAAACGCACCTCCCCAACCCCAGAATGAAAAAAACAAAGCAGTTCTGCCAGTCGGTGCAGTGTTATGCAATCCAAAGCAGTCTGACATCTGGCTTGGCCCTGCTGGGATCATAGCAGAGGAGCTGACTTGAGCAAATGAAAACTTGAGGTCCTGGATGGCCTTTTAATTGTGCATTTTTGCAAGGATTAGGGATTTGTAGCCTTGCTCTTGAAAAAGGGCCTTCATCATAAATATGTGTAGTTAAAACATGATACCATGCTGAGTGAACACTCAGATTTGTGCTATGCCCTGAAGCCCTTGGACTTTGAAGTAGTGAAGTTACACTACAAGCTGTTGCCGAGGGAGGAGAGAAATAATTTGATGTATGGAGACAACAAGAGTGGTGTGACTGAACCAACTCCTGGGGAGCTTGGGGGAATTGTGTGGACACAGTGCCACTACAAAGGAACTGCCTTCCCCTCTGGGCTTCCAGGGATCTGCAGAGCCTCAGAGCTCTACTCTTTGTATCCCAGTCTAGTATCACAGCAGGCTGCTGGAGGGCCACTTTCAGCACAGGACACAAACATAAACTTCCTTTAAGGCTTCTTCTTAGGCATGTAAAGTCGCTGGTGTTCCTCAGAAGCTAAGCTTAAACATGCACTCTGTGCTTTGGATTGGATTGGAGACCAAGGACAGAACTCATTTTCTTGTCAGCTCTGAACCAAACAATTCCTGGGGAAGTAAAAAAACCACATGTAATAAGAACTAATGAACACAAATCTTACACAGCAAAGCTATTTCACCTGCAGGCTGAGGCAAACAAATACATAAGATGAAGAATACAAGGGAAAAGAGAATGGCTGAATTATTCTTAGTAAATACAAGCTAATGTAGCCATCAAAGGCAGAAAATCTGTGATGATAATTTTGAATATATGATATTGCTGTGCTGGCATTTATATTTCTCAGAGTAAAAAAAAGGATGCTACTAGCAGAGGGATTTTCTGCTAGAATCCCAAGTGCATCAGTACTTCACTTAAACCAGCACCCATCTTTTAGTACTGTGGCTTCACTGTTTCAGTTGCACAATCTGACCATAACTGATCGCATGCAGTTATTTGAAATGCAGCTTTCCCTGCTGCCCACTACTTTGTTTACTGCTTGTGTGTAAACAATAATGCCTCTCCTTATGGGGCATAAAGGGAGATTAACAGCAGTAATTACTAAGCAGATGTCTGCAACTGAATACCCAGTTCTTGGAGTCAGATTATTTTCTGCACTGGCATAAGGGAAAGGTATTCAAAGCAGGGGCTGCTGTCATCCCACAAGTGATGTGAGCAGCCTGGGGCTCAGCAGAGGGCTGTGTAGGTCCTGAATCACCGTCTGCAGGGTGATAATCATTGACCTAGTTGAGATCAGTGCTGAGAGATGTTTGGCACATAATTCCTAAAAATGACCACCAGTGACTGAATAGCCCTCAGTGCTACCTGCACTTTTCTGTTAATTGTTTTTTCTGTTCTCAAGAAATCTAAGGCTGTGCTTTCAAGTGAGCTTAACACCCTCACTGTGAGCCTTTGTTTCCCAATAGCTCTGTTCCCACTGAGTTGCCCGAAAGGTGCACTCAGCACGAAGAGCTAAGCTGATTTAGGCAGTCTTTGAACTTGAGGGGAGCGGTGGGGGGGTGATGGTCTTTACTAATCCAGTTGTACTGCCAGCACTGAAATATGTTCAGAGCAGCAGCCCTTTGGTGCCCTTGAAGCCTGTCTTGGCATATGCTGTCTTTCAGCTGAGCAGCCTATTTTTCAGCCTTACAGCCTATCCAGAAAAGCCACTACTGGCCTTTGGCTTGTGGCAAGAGCTTGCCAATATGTGAGGGTGTGTGTACAAGCAGAAGAGATATGGCTGTGTCCTGTTCCATTGGGCATTTTCAGATCAGCTGTCTGGATTTCAGAGGCCACCCTTTTGAAGCTGAGAGACAAGACAGAGACCTGGTTTTCTTTGCATGGACAAGTCATGGCATTGCCTCCATTCCTCTCCTGAAAAAGAACGCCTCTGCATGCCAGAGCAGGGAGTGGTGACCACGAGCCTCAAAGACAGGCTGAGACTATTTCTTTCACCATCACTGAAAAAGCTGATATGGGATGGGTTCATTTCTATAAGCAGAGGACACTCTTCTACTACTGCAGTGAAATAGTTTTGCCTTTGGTATTGAATCACTTTCAGACCCATCTCATAAACTGCTGTCTTGCTCAAGAGGCCTTTTTTTTTGTGAGCCCCTGGGACTCATGTGAGCATATGCAAACCCTCCATTTGCTTCTGGCTTCCAGTTTGACAGAGGAAAACTGGGAAATCTAAGCTTGATTTATGATTGATGTATTTTAAAAAGGAGTCAAAAAGCAGATTAAAAAGACATTTAGAGTGTATTGGGTTTGAGATATTTCAAAGGAAATCTCCTACCTGTAGGGAGCATGATTACTTTTCAGGATCTGAGGTTTGCTATCTCATTACTGAGTGACGACAAGAGCCATTGTTCCTCCTGCAGCCCTGTTTCTGTGCTAGAGCCATGCAGAGATTAGAGCTCTGCAGGCTGTGCTTTCCAGCCCTGCAGGAACCAGCCAAAGGCTGTTATCTTTAGACAAATGCAGATAGCAGGTCTGGAGGGGAGGTACTCAGATAATGTGTGAGGGGCTGCCACAATGGAGATTTTTCTGGGAAGTTCAACCAAATTCTGGAAGTGTGTTCAGAGAATTGCCCTGTGCATGCGTTGGGAATGGAAAAGCTGAGAAATCTCCACATTTATAGACACTCTTTCCATTAAGAACACAAGCCCCTGAGTTAATTTTTGTGCCATGAAAACTACTCTGGGGACATGGCCCACAGCAACACTACCCATTGATGTGGGCCATCCAACTTCCTTCCGCTGTTTGTGTTGTCCCTGTCTTTATGGGCTTGATCCTACTAATCTTACTGAAGAATTCAAAATGAGGCAATTTGTCTTTCAGTCCCACAGACACAGAGCTGTCCATATAACTCTCCAGCTGGACAGTGGCCTGGCTGGCTGTATTTCACAGGACCTCTGTGCTCATACAGGTGGCAAGAAGCTTTGGCTGGAGGCTGCAGAGTATTTATTTGAAGGATTTTCTGCACATATCGTAATGGCTAGAGTTGTAAAAGTGAAACCTTCATATTTGACAACTCTATTTTTGAATGGTGAAAGAGAGATGAGGGACATCAAGAGAAAAGGCAAGGGATGTAGCAGTTATCTGGAGAATAAGCATGGAATCATAAAAAGCTCACCAGTCCTGAGTGATATTGAAACATAGACAAAAAGGCAGATGAAAATATGCTAGATACTGCTCAAATATCAGCCACAAAAGGAGATGCTAAACCAGTACTTTTCTAGTCATACTGATGGCACATGGTATTACAAATTTTTGCAAAGTTATCATAAGTCTTCTGCTGCTTGGTAAGTTCTTTAATTATCAGCTTCCTTGTTTTTCTGGTTATTCATGAATTTCTGGTTTATATTTTTGAAAAAGCTCCTCTGATAGAGCAAGATAGTTGCACCCTTCAAAACAAAAGGACAAAATACAGCTTTATTTAATGAACCAGGTCCCCTTTATTCATCAGCTGTAGAACATAATTTTCTTGCCAAGCCTTTTTTTCTCCTTATAATGGCTTTGTTTCAAGTTCTGATTTTGTGGGGTTTGGACTGGCAGTAGTCAACAAATGCAGCTTGTTTCTGTTTGGATGTCTGCAGGTGTTCATTCTGGGGCTTTGAGCAGACTGGTCTAGTGGAAGGTATCCCTGTGTATAGCAGAGGGGTTGGAATTAAATGATCTTTGAGGTCCCTTCTAGTGCAAGCCTTTCTGTGATTATTTTTCTCACTACAAGAATGATTCTAATGTCCTGCCAGTGTTGGTAGCTCAGCTTGTTGCCAGCTGTAGGGATTTTTCGATGCTGGACAATGCTGGCATGCAGACAGCCTTTCCCATCAGCAGACAAGCTCTTTCAATTACAAGGCAAGCTGTGGATATTCAGGTGCAAAACCTCCTCCTCTCTCAGCCTGACTACTCCATGAGGCCTTAAATCTCACTGGAGCTGGGTCCCTCAGGCTATATTAACTCCTGTCTTTCCAAACTTAGGGTTCCTGATGGGGAGAGGGAGGTAATGTTGGTATTTATGGGAGCAGCCGGGAAGCAAAACCATCCATCCAGGAAGCCGCGTAGGCCCCCCGAAGCTTAGGTGAGGCAACAGCAGCGCTGCGGAGGCAGAGGTAGAAAATTACTCAAGGTATTTTGTGCTGGGAGCAACACCGGTAACTTAAAATGCTCTGTGGCTTTTATTTTCCCGTCGCAGTAGAGGAAAATAAGCACAAGAATAACCCATGAGAAGGCAGAGTCTGGAAAAAGCCTCTAACTTCTCCTGCCCATGCGGGAAATCATCCCCCGCCTTCTCCTCCACTTTGCCCCCCTTGTCCCTGACCCTGTGGCAGCCCTCGGCCAACGCCGCCGGGGCCGAAAGGTCCGTGGCGGGCTGGGCTGGGCCGGGGCTCGGCCCAAAACACAGCCCAGTGCGCCCCGCCCCGCAGCCTTAAAATGGCGGCGGCCGTGACGGGGAGCTGGCAGAGCGCAGCCATGGCGGCCGATAGGGTGTGTGCGGTGGTGCTGCTGGCGGCGGCCCTGCTCTTCTTCGCCGGAGCCGTGCGAGGTGGCGAGTTGCGCCCGCGGCTGGTGGGCGCCCCGCAGACCATTGACGACCCCGAGAATGATGAGGGGCTAGAGCGGGCTCTGCAGTTTGCCATGACGGCGTACAACAGGGCCAGCAACGATATGTACTCCAGCCGGGTGGTGCGGATCATCAGCGCCAAGAGGCAGGTGAGCGACCGGGGGCTGCACTCTCTGTTAGGGGGGCTGGGAATGAGGCCGGCCGCATTCCTTTGGAGGAAGGGCAGACCTGCAAGCTGTCGTTTTTTTCTCCTCACAGAGGGTGAATAAAAGCCCTTTTTTATGTCTTGGCTTCCCTCGGTCTCAGTGACCTTGAGTGCTGCCGGCTGTGGAAGGAGCCAGTGGCTTCCCTGTGCTGTTCATGAGTTAATACGTCTCTGTTTATTGCTAAGGAAACTGCTTTGTGGGGCATGTTTACTTGGATTTTGTTTCTTGTTTCTAAGGGGATGCCAAGTGCTTCTTTCATGGAGGTTTCCACATGCAGTTCTCTCTGTACTTTCAGAGTCTGTTTTCCATCATGTAACAGGAACGCTGCCTACCTCTCTGCCAGACTTCTCTCGGTAGAAAGCCCTTCTCCTTGTGCTGTGAGTAAAGTTGCCTCTGCCGACTTGTCTTGTTGCAGATCGTGGCTGGAGTCAAGTACATAATGAAAGTGGAGATTGCCCGAACAACCTGCACAAAGCCAGCAACTGATATTCAGCACTGTGCTTTCCATGAGGAGCCCCAGATGGCCAAGGTAGGCTCCAGGGCACAGCCTGCTGACGCCCAGCCCTCCCTGTTTCCAACCCCATCCCACTGGCTGGCTTTGTACAGATGGCTGGGGTCAGTGTCCCCTGTCTGCCTCAGCTGACATCAGAGATCTTATGCCTTTATATTTAACAAGGCAAAGCAAATTTTGTCCTTGCAGAACTTGTCTTGCCAGTTGGTGTCAGAGAAGGCAAGGCCTTTTGGCCATTTTGTAAGTGGAGCTCAGGCTGGAGCAGTGCATGTGTCTCAGTCCTCTTAAGAAGTAGTCATGGTCTGGGATCAGAAGGGTATGTGAAGGAAACTCTGCCAAGCCTACAGGCCTCCTGGCTCTCAGTCCAAGGTCCTCAGTCCCTGTCTAATTCTCATCTCTTCTTTCCCATGGTGATGTAAACATGCTTGGCATACTTTCCTGTGGTACTTGTATTGCTGTGAATAGAGCTTTGGGCAAAGCACTGCCGAAAAGAAGCAGATCACTCCACCTCTTTGTGCCCATCGAGCAGTTACACAGGCATTTTGTAATGAGTGATTGAGCTTTTTGGGTGGGAGCACCAAACGTGTCTGCCTGTGTCTGCCTTCGTGTCTGCCTTTGTCTGGCCTGGGTTTTTCCATAGTGCTTCATTTCTTCTGTTGATGGCAGCAACAGGATGTATGTGCCCTTTGTTCCAGCATGTATGAGAAGTGTATCTGTACATAAGGAAAACACAAAACTGGTGTGTACCATTATGGCAACTGCAATGATTTGACACAGGTCCACGTGGCTTAGCTGTGCCTACGGGCTTATGTTTGAGTATTATCCATGCTGAAAGCTTTCCTCTGTGAGTGGATAAAGGAGATAACCTGATCCTCAAGCAGTGCTGACTGTTCAGCTTTATTTCTTAAAAGATGTGACTTTTAAGAAATTAAAAGCTTTCTTATTTAAAAGATGTGACTCACTCTGAGCACGAGAGTGCTTATCCAGAATACTTGTCTGGAGAGGGGAAATCTAGAGTGCCACAGGAGTGTAGAACAGTGGTAAATGATGCTGTTTCAAGTTTTTATTCTTCTAACTACTTTTTTCTTTTTCTCCTTAGCGCACCGTGTGCAACTTCGTAGTGTTGAATGTTCCTTGGCGAAACCAAGTGGAGCTGCTGGAGAGCAAGTGCCAGTAAGCCTACCTAGATTCCAGCAGAGATGAGCAACCAGTTGTTCAGATTTAAAAGAAAAAGGCAATAACACAAATAGAGATGGGCTTTATCAACGCCTGTAACTTGGCTACTGACGTATGCTTGTGCTATGCAAATTAAACCATGTAACTTCACTTTTAAAGCACAGTATGATCTCAACTTTTTCTTCTTGGAATTACTATTTTCGAGCAGCTGTTTTGGTCTTCTACAGCTTTCCCAATGAATTCACTCCAGCATCAGAATTCTAATTAAAACCCCTTGGTATCCATGTTGCGTGACTACTGTAAACATAAAAACTTAATTAATAATTGCCATGATGTGTGGTTTTCTTTGATCAAATGCTGTCTTGGAGGGAGGGTTTGCTTTTAGTTGTCACCTATGCTATCCTGCCCAAAGAATGGGAAGAGAAGGAATATTGGGTTCTGATCACAGAGGAGACAAACCATGCCTGCTTGTCCCTTAGCCTGGCCACTGGTTTTGAGTAAAAGATGGAAGCCTCAGCTGTTTTCACTGAAGGAATTCTGCTTTAGAAAACTCTTGATCTTGGGAAGATTAGCTGAAGCTGGTCCCGAGACTTGTAGTGGTCTGGGATCCTGGCTGCTATACTGTTCTTTTCTAAGGCTGTAAGGAAAGAGGAGGCTCCCCTTGAAAAAATGACATTTTCAGGTAGTAGGGGGAGGTGCCAGGTCAAGAGAGAGTCTTGAGAGTGGGTGAAGGTGCTGAGATGAACAGTGGAGGTGCTTGTTTTGTTTTTTCACAGTCCCGATAAAGTAGGAAATGCTCTATCACGTGTTTTTGCTTTTCTGTGTTTTGAAATAATCCTTTTCCTTTTAGTGTAAATCTCACCCATGGATACAGTGAGTCCAGCTCCTTAGGAGTGCATCTTCTGTGGGGGTTGTTCTTCCTCCCAAGGGAAATGCCACTTCCTATCATTGCCAGGGTTTGCCAAGCTTGTTGTGAAAAATAGGCAACACCTTGATTCATGTTGTTGGGAGGATGAGCTGGTTGCCTGGCACCAAAGATCTGTATCTGGGTTGTGCTGAGATCCAATAGGAATAAATCCCTATTTTCCCTCCCTGTCATCCCATTCTCAGTGCTCTGCGTGAAGGTGGCCTGTTTTTGCTTGCCACCCAGGTCAGTGACTCTGCATGTTTCCATCTGCTGACCCTGGAAATCCTGGGTCAGGCTGCTCAGGTGTCCTCAGCTGTCCTTCTCTAACCCATCAGTTCATACATGCTTATTCCCTGGCTTCTGTCTGCACAGGCACAGAGCAGTGGTGAAGGGATTCCCTTATGCTTTAGGTGAATTTGCCTCTGTTAATCTTCTGTCCTCTTGGTTTGAGGATGGGTAATTGCACAGGTCTCCTTCAAAACAAGTCTAGGAAAGAAATTAAGGTGCATATATATATATATAATAAGGCATTTCCAGTACTTTGTTGTATTTATTAACCAGCAGCTCAGAACAGCATGGGGGGAAAAGAGTGTGGCTGTGCCAGAGAAGATGAGAGTTTGAGTGTTAGGAGTTCCTGAATCTGGAGGTGTTGCATTTTCCTATTGAAATGCCAGTGACTAAGGGCATGAATGAATGGCACAGATTACCCCATGCTCACAGGCTGCTGAGTGTCAGCCTTGGTGATTATCCTACCTGGAGAAATGCCAAAAAAAGCCTGACCTAATTTAAACACCTTCTACTGTGGGCTGTGTTACTTTGCATTTGCAGCAGGCTAAGAGCATTAGTGGAAGTTCCCTGCCAAGAGCATTTTGCTTCAGGTCTTTTTGCTTGGCTGGCTGGCAGGGACTGGGCCAGATGAACATTGAGCCCTCATTTTTAGCTGCATTCTCTGCCTGACTTTTTCAAATGTTGGTGTTGGATGTGAAGAAGTGACCAGGAAGTGCTAGTTTCATGTAGTCTCTTGCTTTGGTTTGCTTGCATCTGATACATTAATTCTGGGGACATTCTTCCTGAAATTTAGTAGGGTCAGAGCTTTGCTGCTGCTGCTGCAGCTCATGAACCCAAGGCTTTTTCCTGGCTCTGGTTCCCAGGGACAGATTTAGGGCCAACCATGTGAGAAGTGTAGCTCTCCTTACTAGTGCCTGCACTTCCAGGTGTGTGCTCACATGGACTTGTGGCTCCCAGCTCCTGGGTCATTGTTCCCTGCTCACGCTGCTCCCTGGATCATGGCCCTACAGGGTTTTTATGAGATTCTTGAAGTTGTACCCACACTCCTGCCAGGTGTGGACACTTCCCTGTGCACACAGGCTTTCTGGCAATTTCCTGCAATTATGGAAGGCAATGACCATGTGAGGATTTGGGTTGCCCTGCAGCCCTCAGTCTGGGCCACCCAGTGCTGTTGCTGATGGGAATGCACTCAGGGTATATTCCTTAGCCTAAAGCATGGAGACCTCTCAGTAGGTGTTTAAAGATGCTTGGTTGTTTGTATTCATTGTTAACATGCAATGCCTTAGAATCCCTAGCGTGGATCCCTCAGAAGGTCACATTTAGCAATCAAACGCATTCAGTTTTGAATCTTCATGCTTTATCTCTTGACACAGGAGAGGGAAGACTTCATGTCCCTTTCCTCATGGGATGCAATAGTCACCTGGAGATAATTTCTGCTGGGTTGAGTAGGAAAGCGTCCTTAGTTGGATCACTGCTGGCAATGCTGAACCTTTCTGTGACTCTTGTCACTCAGCTTTGGTGGTGGCCTGCAGGTGAGAAGGTGGGAGGGCAGGTGCTGTTGTCCTCTGGGCAGCGTCATCCCAGCTGGGCAAGGACGGGTGAGGAGGAGGAGGACTCTCCTTGAGTGAGAAGAGCAGCAAACCTGCAGGCTCCACAGTGCAAGTCCCTTCTGAGTGTCTCCCTGCTGACCCTCTGGCATGGGTCATGGCTCACTGGGGCAGCAGACCCTGGGGCAGGACCCAGGTCTTGAGGTGACACATGCTAAAGCCTCTCTGTCATCGCTCACTCACAGGGCATTGCCCAACCTCCATGAGCTGGTGGGCTCCTGCTGGTAGGATTTTGCAGCAGGGAAGAAAAGGAGAAGCTCAGCTGCTCATCCCTGTGATAAGCTGGGGCATGTGCTGGACACTATTTTTAAGCTTTCTGGAGGCAGATATGGGTGTGTGAGAGCATAGGGTTGATGATGGAGAAAACCTTTCCCTGTTTCCAGCTGGAGAAGAACTCCCAGTGGTTCACGATGCCCTCACTGTACCCCGCCTTGCTGGGAGGCACTGTCCTCTCTTCGCCATGAGCGGAGAAACTTCATACAGTGTGCCCTGCCAACTCCACCACTTTTCAGCATCCAGCTGCAGAAGAAATTCAGACTCAGGCCAGGTCAAGGAATGGATTTTATATCTTGAGTATAAAAGCTATCAAGAGAAGAGTTGTTTCAGTGAAATAGTGATGCTTACACCAAGCATGCCCCTTTCCCTTGTCCTAGCTGGTCTCTCCATCTGTACAGGTGTGTAGTGGGGTTTTTTTCCCTTCTTGTGGGGCCAAGGAGGGAAGCCCTGACATCCCTGAAGGAAAATTACCTTCTCCAAGTGCCAGAACTGGCTAAAAGCAGGAGGAGGCTGGAGAAAAGATTGGCTGGGCATTAAGGGTCACTTTGGTTTGCAGATGCAGCCGTGCTGTTCTGAGCATGTTCAGAGCCGGTGGGACAGATGCTCTTCAGATACCACGTTGTAGCTCACCTGGGTGACATTGGATGTACCAAGTTCCATCTGTGCAGAATCACAGTTTGGTGAGTTTGGGGGTCGCAGAGCTGGTTCCAGAAGTGGTATGTGGGAACTTTTCAGGAACAGGCTTCTCTCAAGACAAGCCATAGGCTATAAAATGAAATCAGCTTTGGGCCTCTGAGCATGGCTTAGCTGGGCATGCTATTTAATCTGACATTTTCAGTGTCTGCTGCACACCCCAGATGGTTCAGTGGAAATGATTTCTTCTGTGAGATGCTGAGAGAATGAAAAATGATGTTTCTGCAGCTCTGACACGCTTTTTGCCCAGCTGCTTCCATGAACAAAACTATCTGGGATCCAGTTTGATAGGAAATTGGAGAACTGACAAGAAACTTACTTGCTCTGTGGTCTGTAAACTACTTTCCATATGTAGGAAATGCTTCTTGCAGATGCTTGTGCTAGGAAAGCAAGGAATTCAGATATTAGAGGACAAGGGGTCTGGAAGGGTCAGATTCACCAGGGAAGAGACCTGCTGTAAACCAAATTTTTCACTTGGTCACAAAGAATGTCAGCTCAGTGCTAACTGCAGAGCTTCTCAGCTGATAATGAGGGGAGAGGTGGGAAGAAAAATGCCTGACCAGTTTTCAGGTGCTCCACTGAGCATCCTCCATCTATCAACAGAGCCAGTTCGATTGGGAAACAGTGAGACTGAGCAGTGAGTGTGAAATTAAACGCTGGCCCCAGACTGACATGTTCTGGTCACATTCCACTGGACTTGGTCTGAAATACTGACACAGGCAAGCAAGGTTGATATATTTAGTTTTACTTTTTTATTTTTATGGAAAATGTTGAGGGAACCCCTACCACTAGGGAAGATGCTGTGTGATGGCACCTGAAACCAGCACTGAAACTGCAGATGTTAGCAGACATCCCTCTGGCCTGCTCTTCCCTGGGCTGAATCATTAGTATCTGCATTTTACTGAGGCGTTTGTATTATCTTGTGGAAGATACAGTTTCACAAGTCTGCGTGAAACACAGATGTCTGACCGTCGCACTTGTGCCTCCCAGGAAGAGAGAAAAAGGTACTGCTACTGCACATGGTATGGTTAGCAGGGAGGAGCAGGGCAAGCGACAGTATTGGATGAATTTCCAGCATGGAAAAGTGGTCTTTGGGTCCCTCTGATCCCTGGGACTAAGTCAAGCTTTCCTTTCTCAACTCTTGTAAGCTTTGTACGTGTAACATAAAATCTTTCCACAGGGGGCCAGCATCTTACAGGAGATGCACAGGAATGGAAGACAGGCCGGTTTCTCACCCTCAGCAACAGGAAGGCAGCACCAAGCATCTGCCAC
Source organism: Sinosuthora webbiana (assembly GCA_013397395.1). Lineage (NCBI taxonomy): Eukaryota > Metazoa > Chordata > Aves > Passeriformes > Sylviidae > Sinosuthora > Sinosuthora webbiana. The sequence goes on along the minus strand of VXBN01003310.1, from coordinate 120,070 downwards.
AGCCCTGTTCATTATCCCTGAGGTAATCGTCCATCTACTTCCAGGTGCTTGCTGGAGGAAGGTCTGAGCCAGCCTGTCTGGAGCTTGTGTTGATCACCTGGGCAAAAGGACACTAGCAGGGACGGGTCAGTGTCCCCTGGTCAGTCAGGGAGACTGAGGGAACTACATCAATTATCCCTTCAGATTCCTGGATGTCCCCAACAGATGCTCTCTTGCAGGATCAGCACCCATTTTTGCAGCTCTTTGCCTGGGTATTTCCACTGCCAGCAGACACCTCTCAGTCGTGTCCAGGTGTTATGCAAACTGAAGCAAGTTACTCTAATTTTACCCCATCTTCTTGTCCTGCTTCTGAAGAGAATTGTTTGTGTAAGTGCGATGAGCAAACCCAAATGTATCTGCCCTTAGGTGGAGGAGTGTTTACAATGTTCTCTGAGATCATGATAATACTGGTTTTGTTGCTATGGGATTTCTATTCACTCTGTAATAGAAAATGTGTTTTTTTCAATAGCTCAGATGTGATGGAAACAGTTGGAGAGCTGCTGTTAGTTGTGTCCCTGCAAACAGAAATCCTGAGGCTGTGTAAGCAAGTGTGAGAATTGAGATATTGAAATATGAGCATCGTTGACCAGTAGTCCTTCACTACCTTTGTACCTGGCAGGTGCCTGGAGAAGCAGCGTAACCTAGAGACTGACAAACTCTATTTGTGGAAACTACAAATTTTATACAGGTCCCAAGATAAATGTGGTGCAAGGAAGGACTGAACTTTTCTGAGCTCTGCTGAAAATGTTACACTGAAGATACCTCTTTACATTTAGCTCTTCAGGAAAACCAGGATCAGACAGAAAAATATTAACTTTATTTTTTGTGAAATAATCAGATGTTTTTCAGTATGGTGCCATAAGAAAAGAAGCAGAAACTGGATGTTATAATAGATTAAGGACAGATTAATTTAGTGACTCTTCAGATCTCTGGTCTAATTGGAATGCAACCTATTGTGCTTTTGTAGAACTTTGCGTGGCCTTCCCAAAACCAGCTGCTGACAGATGTCCTGCTTGTAAATATTGTACCTCCCAAACACAGGCACATTCTGCCATGGGCAGGTAAACCAGTGCCTGCAGACACTGAAACTGCCTGTTTCTGGATCCTAGTGGCATTTAATCCTGGCAAACAAGCACCAAGCAGGAAACTGTCTTTATGCTGTCCCAAATATGTTTCAGGGTCACGTGCAAAGCCAGCAAAAGTTGTATGTGCACTTCTGAAATCAGTGGTGAATGCCCACCAAACCCTAGGAAATTACTGCCCAAAACTAGATGAGCTCTGGAGAATTCAATTTGTGTGAATTCCTGGGACTATCCCATGGGTTATTAAAACAGAACAAGAGCCTTATTCTAGTTGGCTTCTGGACGCCTCAGTCTATTGACTTGCATAAATCTCGTTTGCTTTGGAATTGAAATTAGCTCCCTTAACTGTATCAGCATAAAACAAGCATCTCATTTTCTACGAGTCTTTTTTTAAAGGTGGACTGAGGTTAAATAGCTAGCAACACAAGCAGATATACAAGGCTGTGTTGTGGCAATGCAAATGATGTGATATATGGCATAATTGGGATTCTCGTGCAGAAGAAATGAAAATCAGGATTTTTTTTTCTTTGCTTGGTGCGTGCTTGCTCATTCCTGGGATGTTGTGCCATCAGTTAAGAGCTCATTCCCTGCAAAGGTGAAAGTCACTTTGATGCAGAACTGGGAAAACTGCAAATTGTCTCTTATCAAATGGTAAAGGTTGGGAAGGGGCAAATATTAATTGGGAGTGCTTGGCTGGGGATGGTCCTGCCTATGCCCAGGTGGCTAAAATTCTTGTTTCCTGCTAACAGACAGAGTTTAATGAGATGGATGTCTGTGAAGACAAAGTGTTGAGTAAAGGATAGGGGCTCTTGATAGCATGACCCAGTTCCAGCTGTGGTGTTATGAGGGTGATGTCTGGGGAAACCAGGATGTCCCCTCCAAACCCTCCTGTGGGCTGTTCAGAAAACCTTTTTCCTTTTTGGAGTCCCCAGAGAGCTCTGTCCAAGATCCCCTCTCTTGAGTGCTTGCTTGGGGTGGGGGAAAGCTAAATCTCTTACTTCTCTGGAGGCAAAACAGCTACTAAAGAACTGCTGAGCAGCTACTGAACAGCAGAAAGTTTGTAGTGATGCTTGTCTTGTCACCAGCTGCATCTCAGTCCTCAGTTACTGGGTTTGGAAAGAAACCTTCAGTAAGAGCACAGACCAACTCATGATTTTTATTTCCTACTCTTCAATTTAAGGTGAAAAATAACAGACTGAAGGAAGCCTTTTGGTTCCTGTGCTTAATACAGAATGGTTCAACCCTTGATCAGAGCTAACTCTGTGCTTTGAGATCATTGCCAAAGCAGAGGAAAAGTAATTTTTTCACATTCAGGTGTGAGGTTTTTGTCCTTTTTATCTGGATTTGTTTACCAGCTACCATTTTTTGAGGATTTTGAGATCTGAGAGAACACTTACTTCAGTAATTTTAGTTCATCGCAGAAGTAACTTGACTTTTATCATTTTGTCTTACTTTTAATCAGTTTAAGGTAATTTTTATAGGTCAGTTTTGCTGGTATGCTCAATTTTTATTATTACGGAGTACCATAAAAGGTGGATAAAACTTTCAGACTGCACCAAAGCCTAATAGCTTTGAAAATGAAAGATGTCTAAGGATGGTGTGTGGTTACTTGGTTCTTCTAAGCTCCTTTCTCCCTTGCAAGGCAGAACTCAGCACAGATACCAGTAGCTCCCAAGGCAGAAGCCATCTTATCAAAATGACACCTTGTTTGAAGGGACATCTCAGGCTGTGATGGATGGAAAAGGAGGTTCTGGGGATGTTTATACAAATTTGGTGGTGTTTAGGGCAAGACTGGCAGTGCCACTTTTTCTCCTTGATCGACTGACACCATTCCTGCAAGGATGTGCAAACTGCTGCCTGAACTGTGTTTATTTATAGCCCTTCATTAAACCAATTACCCAAATGTCACAAAATGGTGGTGTTATTATTAGTGCATTTCCTCCTGTATTAGCATGCCCTGTGCTCTTGCGCTGTCAGGGCAGTAGAAAGGGCAGTGGAAAGCCTGTGGCCTTTAACCAGCAATGGCACAAATCACATTTACTAGGCTGTGCTAGAGCTGAAGTAACATTTCTTCAAACTCCTAGCCCTGCAGGCCTGAACAAAGTGTTTTTTCAGAAGCTGAGAGGCTGCCAAGGAAAGATGAATTGCTGATCCTGGAGGGAAACGTGCTCCACACTAATCTGGCTGCTGCATAGTAACTGGAATGGTTGGGGTGGTGGATGGATCAGGAGAAAATGGATTGCGTGCACAGAGGTGTTCATGGGCCAGGACAAATTGCGGCTCGCCCCTTTTGTGCTGGGGAAGCATTGTGTCTTCTCCATGTTTCTGAAGTGCCCCAGACTTTGCACACAGGAGAGGTGATTGGGCTGGGGCATTCCCCTGAGGGGCTCAGCCTGGAGAATGGATGGCACAAGAGGACCTAAGAGCAGATTCCCAGTAGTACAGAGAGGTCTGCATCAATCTGTGACTCTTCTGAGGATGTGATAGTGGATGCTGTGGTTCTCCTGTTGCAGGCTTCAGGCTACTGTGTGACTGCCACTGCTCCCCTGAGTCCCAGTGGGTGTTCAGAGTTGGTGACCTTCAAGATGAAGTTCTGGACACCCATGTCCAACTTCTCCATATTCACCCAGAAGGCAAACACGCAGATCCATGAATCCCTATCTGTTGCAGGGGGTCCACTGCAGGTTTTAGGAGATCCTTTGTTGGTGCTGAGATTTACACCTCGGCAAGGTTGGCCTGTGGGTGTTCTCAGCTTGGAAGAGAGCGTTGGTGGAGGCAACAGGGAGCCAAACTGCTTCCCAGAGGGAACAGAGTGCCCCAGAAACCAGGACTGGATCCTAACAGACTTGTTTTCTGGATCTGCGACTCGCCTTTTGGGTGACCTTGGGCAAGTTCCTTCATCTTTCCGTGCCTCAGTTTCCTTAGCCTTCCTCTTCTGCTTCTCCTTGACAAGCCAGTCATGCTGACAGTTGGCAGAAATCTTAGAGATGTTTGTGCAGAGAAAAGCTGGAGCTGGAATGTTTTATTTCTGATTGATTCTGGAGACTATCAGATGAAGAAGTTATAGTAATTCAAAGTCAGGCTGGATGGGGCTCTGAGCAACCTGGTCTAGGGGGAGATGTCCCTGCTTATTGCATGGGGTTGGACTAGATGGCCTTCAAAGTTCCTTCCAACCCAAAATCCCATTCTGTGAATCTGTGATGATGTGGTGCTCCTCTCTTACCCAAAATAATAATCTCTCATTTGGGACCCGCTGATAGATGTAAATATTCACTGCTGTGGTTACACAGGAGCTGAGCTCTTATTTGTCAGAGCAATTTTGTCAATATATGTAGCTTTTACTTTGTTCTGGCAACTGCAGAATAAACTGCCTCATCGTAATATAATTTTCAGGGTTTGCAGAGAAACATTTCCTAACTCTCTCAATCTGACCCTTATGAAACATGGGTCATTTTACTACTTGGAGAAATTAATTGTGCTGTACAGTATCTGCATCTTTCCACCTGCACACTTTGATGAAACGTTAGGACTGTTTTTGTTAGGTAGTGCTGCTTATGCCTCAGCAATTTCCAATGAATATCTGACTATAAATTGCTGAGATACTTTCCCAGTGAGTTAATAAAAATGATTTAGGATAGGCTTTATTCATTCCCCTTAGAGAAAAATAATTATAATTTCAGGCAGGGTAGGACTCTTACTTTCCACAAACAGATTCAGGATTATTTTTATTTATTTATTTATTTATTTTTGTGTTGCAGTTTTCTTTTATTTAAAAGTTTTACACTGAAAAAATTACTAGCATCTTATTTACTGTCCTGGGGTGACGTTGTGAGGTTTGTATTCCCAATTGTCTGTTGGGTCTCTGTTGGATATTGCCCTGTGTGCCCTTGGTGTTGGGTGTGGGAGCAGGGGGAAGGGAGAGGGGCATAGTTTGTTTTCAGAAACTTTCCACCACCGGCTGATCTTGAGAGTCAGATTCAGCAACCCATGGCAAGGGATGGAGAGATTTTTCTTTTTCTTCAGTAGTTAGCTTGTTAGGAAGTAGCTAGCAGAGGAGGAGAAGCTTCACTTTTTTTTCCTCCCTCTCCTCCTGTTTNTTCCCTTGGAACTGTTAAAATCTCTCTGGACTGAGGACTTGGGGGAGCGCTGTGGGGGCTCGCACCTGGAACCCACCAAGATCCATCCTGCGCAGTGTTTCCCAGTGCCAGAGGGACTGAGACAGAGAAACCACCTCCAGGAAGGACTTCTTTTCTAATCCTGTCATCTCTCCAGAGTGGCACAAAGTTCTTGTCATCTGGTATTGTTGAATTTATTGTGCTGGGGCGTGCTTTGTCTGTTTAATAAACAGGATTCTTTCCACTTCTCTCGGAGGAGGTTTTTTTTCTTCCCTGAACCGGTTAGGGGAAGGGGAGGGAGCGCCCCCTTAGGAGATTTTCCTCCCAAAATCTGCCTTAAACCACTACATGTGCACATGAGAATGTGCAATTAATTATTTCTTCTGTGCTTTTGCAAACTTGCTCTAAGGAGGTTTGAGTAGTGAGGAGCCAATAAGAGCCAGTGAGGATTCACATTCCTCTTGATCTGGTTTGGATGCTAGTACTGTTTTCAGAAGGTTCCTCCAGTCAGGAGATGCTGTTGGGGAGACAACAAAGCAACACCCAGATGTGTCTTGAGGGGCAGACAAATAGAATCACGGAATGGGACAGGTTGGAAGAGACCACAATGAATCATCTGGTCCAACCTCCCTGCTCAAGAAGGTTCATCCTCTAACATAGTGCACAGGATTGCCTCCAGACAGTTCTTGAGTATTTTTCAAATATTTCAGTGAGGGAGACTCCACGACCTCTCTGGGCAACCTGTTCTTCCTCATGTTCAGAACTTCCTGCATTCGAATTAGTGCCTTTTGCCTCTCATCCTGTTGCTCAGCATCACCAAGTAGAGCCTGGCTCCATCTTCCTGGCACCCATAGATGGTGTATACAAAATGGATCCACACAAATCTTCCAGGGAAGAGCCATGTGAGTGTAACACCAGGATGGATGTCTCTCAGGTGGTGCAAGACCTTGGCCTGTTTTCTGCTGCACAGCTGAGTCTCAGCCAGGGGCTGGTAGCTAGGGGCTCAAGGGTTTCAGGCTGCAGCCCAGTAAAGGGCCTGGCTACACTGGGGATGAAAGCAGGAGTGTCATCTCCTGCCACACCCACTGCTGCTCATGGGGCTGGCAATCCCCTTCCAGGGGAGCCGGTGTCACTCCATCCCCATTTTTTTGCAGCCCTGTGCAGATAGGTAGGGAGGACAGGTTTTTGCTTTTTCCTAACTGCATCCTCCTGGCTTCCTCCCCACCTATCATTTTCTTGCTTGCTTTTCAAAGAGTGCATTTTTAATTCCTTTTTTCGGCTACAAATGCTGGTAACTGAGGCCAGCACTGGGAGTGACGCCTCCCTGACAGGCTGCAGAAGCATCAGATGTTTAATTGGCTGCTCCACCCCAGGATAAATAAACCTCAGAGCCTCAGCCTTGAGTGTTTAATCAGAGGAGTTAAACATTCAGGGAATTGGATCACTTGATCTCTTTGCTTAGAAGTTTTTCTGCTTTTCCTTGATGAGACAGACATGCTGACAGTTGGCAGAAATCTTAGAGATGTTTGTGCAGAGAAAAGCTGGAGCTGAAATGTTGGTGGTTTTGGTGGGTTTTTTGGTGGGTGGTGGGTTTTTGGGGTTTTTTGGGTGGTTTTTTTTTTTTTTTTCTGATTGATTTTGGAGACTATCAGATGAAGAAGTTGTTGAAAAATGAGTGTGGTTCAAGCTCTCTGACATTGGCTTTTCTTTCTGAATACATCCTTCCCAGCACAATTGTGCTTCCTATTTATGGAGAGAAATTACTTTTCAATCAGAACTGCTGGAAAACATAACCCAACAGGAATTCACAACCTTTCTACCTCTTGCTTTTCCCTCTCTGCTCCTTTTTGGCAGCATATCACTCCTGAGCAGCTGCAGTAGGAGAGATGGGATCATGAATAACTGCTTTGAGGAAAATGTAGATGTTCCCCTCATGTTGTTCAGGAAGGAACTTAAATAATGCCCTATGCAAGTGTTAAGTGCAGGTGTCTTTGAGGAGTGAACGAACCCCTGGCCAGCTGTAGGTTGGACCGGGCAGAAATCTTCTTGGAGGCAGAAGTTTGACAGTGTGGTATTGATTTCGCATTATTTAATTCTCATCTTGATGAAAACATTTGGCATTTAGATGGTGGTGTTCTTAATTCTGCCCTGTGCAGAATGTATCAGGTGTCAGCTGAGATGGGTTTGAAAGCATTGCTCCTCTAAGGCCTAGGGGAGTATTTTTTCCAAGAGCTTCAAGCAGAAGGCAGATGGTTTGCAATTGCTTTTTGTTCGGAAGTGAGACACTGAAATGAAAAACATCTTTGATGTATTAATTGCAAATAAATGATTAGCAATGAAAAAAGTTTTGTGCTTAATTAGATTTCAAAATGAAAACTGTGTAGAGATGATCACAAGCCCAAGTTCCCCTTTTGTTACAAAAAGACATCCCATAATTCATGCACTTCTTTACTTTGTGAAGGGGAAGAAGAGGAAGCTTTTTTGTCCCTCCCACCTCCTTTAATTAATACCTGAACCAGCATTAGCTCATAGAAAATAGGCCCATAGTGATGAATAGGGAATGAGATTTGTTCTGCCTCTGGCTGTCATGCAACATTCATCCTTTTGAGAGACTTCTGCTCCATCTCTGCAAGCTTCATGCACTAATTCTCTTATTTTATTGGCAAAAACCATAACATTTTCTGCAGAAAATGTTAAACCATAACATTTTCTGCCCCTCCAGGGCTCTGGCCCATGTTGCTCTGGGTAGCCTGGTGTGTTGGGGTCACTGCTGAAGTAAAATAAGTGCTTTATGCTGTTATTCAAGAGCTTGGATCCCTTGGATTTTTCTTGATAAAATAGTTTATATAACTTTCAGGTTATTTAGCTCTTTCTATTATTCTTTTAAAATATGAAATAAAAGTCTCTTTTCAAAGAGAAGAATAGATGCACTTGCATAAATAGAAGGTGAAATGAAACATCTGAATCACTCTGACCTACCCAGTTCTACTTAACAAATTTTATGCAATTTGTGATTCATGTCAGCACCCTCAAAACCATGTTATTTCCATCAAATTGACGATGCATGCTTTTTCCTTCCTGCTTCTAATGAATTACATTCTCACTGCAAATTGGATCATCCAGCCATCCACTGGAAGGTCAGGGATGTTTGTGTGGGTGGGGACCTTCCAAAGCTGGATTGCATTTCAACATACCAGGAATTGGTTTTGGCTCATTTCCTACATAAGCCAGCAGCATGCTGGGCTGAACACTCAGGGAGAGCCAATTTAAGCAAGGCTATTCCTCAGAAAGTCAGTTGGGAGTGATCTGTTTAATTTCAGGATTCAGTGTGCTGGCCTGAGAAGTGGCACAGATCAGGGAGCAGAAGTCAGGCTCTGAGCTGCACATGAGGAGGGTGTTTACAGCAGACTGTGCTGGAGGAGCTGGCTACAGAAGGATGCATCACTACATCATCAAGGTGACTGAAGATAATTTGGGATGGTGATGCCTTCCCAGTGCCATTTCCCTCTTGCAAGGGGTAAATCCTCTTGAGAGAGAGGATTTTTATCAAGGGAAGAGTTTCTGGCAAGTGACTTCATTACAGAATTATAGAGCAGTGTGGGTTGGAAGGGACCTTTAAGGACCACGTATCTAAACACCCCTGCAATAAAGCAGGGACATCTTCACTGAGATGAGATTGCTCAGAGCCCTGCCCAGCTTGACCATGAATGTTTGCAGAGACAGGGCAGGTACAACCTCTACCTGTTTCAGTGTTTCACCATCCTCATCATAAAAAACTTAATTCTTTCTAATCCAAGTTGACCCTGCTTCAGTTTAAAGCCATTTTGTGCCCTGTGACCTTACCAGCCTCAGGAGGCTTCCTCTGTGCCCTCCTTGGCTATGAGGGGTAATGAGCACCAGGAGCATGGCTCTGAGGCTGTTTTGCCACTGTAGGTGGTGTCAGCTCTTCAATGCTGTGTTGCAGAGGTGCATAGTGTGGGCATCTTCTCCAGCTCCTCTTCTCTCTGGTTTTATTCCAGTAGAATGACATTTTCCTTCTTTTCTGGTTTCCTGGCTTCATGCAAGTCAAGCCCTTTTTCTGAGCAGTGGTGTACAGCTTACCTTTGCTGCTGGTCATAACACTCTGTATAGTGAAGAAGGTGATGACATGCCTGTGATGCGCTTAACAGAAGCTGTCTTAATTTTACAAGCAGAATTCATTCAACTCATCAGTCACAACCATAATTACCAATACTACAAATCCAATTGAGAGCAGCTTGTTCACCAACTCACCAGTTTTGTGTACCTGGTGCAGCCTCTTCTTAAATTATTAATGAAAGGGGAACTGTGTTATGATGTGGTCTCAGCTGCAGCAGAAATAAGCAAATATTTCTTCTTCTTTCTGCACGGAGCTGTTGGCCCAGCTCTTGACTTGTATTGATCACTGTCTAGGAACCCAAGCACAGGCAGAGAGAAGAGCACAGATACAAGAAAAATTGAGGGAAAAACCAGGAGAGCAGTGAGGTTAACATGCTGCACAAGATCAGAGGCCTATTCAGTTTGGTGAAAACCTCTGGAGCAGAATGGGTCAACTGTGAATTCAAACCAAGGTGTTTTGGACTTTGACCTGTTGGGATTTGAAGTTCTCTATGAACAGAAATTTTACCAGCTCTCTGGACAACCAATTCCAGTGCTTAAATATCCCTATAATAAGGTATTTTTCCTTAAATACAGCTAGAATCTATAATTTCAGCTAATTTCTGTTGTTTCTATGGACCAGGATGAAGTGGGGCTCTGCCTCCTCCAGCAGCCTTCTGGTGGATAATGCGGGTGTGCTGGTTTGTCTTTGGGCCGGGGTCACTACTTTGCTGCTGAATTTTGGTGTATTCCTGGTCACATCACCTCCCTATGCTGACATTTCTCATCTCTAATGATGTCACAATGATGACACTTCATACAATATTCAGGGTTCAATGCATAGTTTGCCTGAAAGGTTTTCAGAGCAGGAAATGTCTCTTGTAGCTTCACAAAAATCACCAGCAACTCCAGACTCTGGACCGTAATCCACAGCAGCTAAATGTACATTTAAATTTTTAGCTTTCCTTAATTTGAAGTAAATCCCCACCAAGAGAGATAATTTCAAGATTGTTATATGTATATTCATATGTTGTTATTTTACAGCATAAGCATTATATATAAAATACATGTATTGTAAAATATTACCCTACTTAATAGATTATTGTAAGTTGAAAAATTTATGTGGCCACAGAGGCCACTTTCTCCCAGAGGTATATCTTCTTTTGACTTAACCAACAGAAAGGTAGTGACCACCTAACTGGAGGACCAGTGAGCTGACAATAATTCCTGCCTGTCACAAGAAGATTTCACATTAATTTCTTGCACGTCTGCTGTGTTGCCTCAAAGCCACTCAAAAATTTCTTGTTTGCCTTGCCCACAGGAAGTGTTGATTTTTTTTTTCTCCTTTTGGAAACTGTTGCAATGAAAATTGCTCAAAAATGGAGAATGTTGGTGAAATTAAAATTTTTATTTGACTTTTGTAGGAGTACATGGAAATACAATTATTTGGTGAAACTGACAGAGAGTCACATGGAAGCTATCCTTCAGAGAATACACCTAATTCCCTCATAAGTCAGACTCCCTTGTCATATAATTTCTATTGGGAAACCATTGGCAAAAAATATTTGTTTTGAAGTCCTAATTAGTGCAGTTCTCCCCTCACCAACTAGCAACAAACCCCTTCAACAGAACAGAGTAAACAAATAACATTTCTTCAAAAAAGTGGATCTTGACAAAAGTCCTAAATCATTTAATGAGAAATTCAAGTCTTGAAAGACAGTTTAGATGAAAAAATAGATGAAAAAACCCGCTCTGCTAAGTCATGTTCTGAAAGTTTTGTGTCAATTTGCTAAAACTTTAGGAGTGAAGGCTCTCAAGAGGGGCAGTTCTAAAGGAAAAAAAATCAGTTTCTGTGTGAGTATTGAGAAATACTCTGCAATCTGCTCAAATGACTGAGTTTCAGAACTATCAAATATTTGTATCAAATCAATTATAAACAATGTAAAGATCCCAGCTTATTTCCCATGTCATTTCACTTCATTTGAACCGAGAAATAAGTTTATGAAAAAGATGATCAGAGCACCACCGGGAAAGAGGACAAGAAACAAAACCTTACTCACTGCATTAAGCCTTTGGAACAAATTGCTTAAACAATCTAAAAGGTTTATAAAAAGAGGAGCATCTTTCACCCTGGGGGTAACTGAAGCACCTAATACAGTTGTATGAGGAAGTAGTGCACAGAAACTTGGAAATGCTAAAGAAAAGAAAAAGTTGGAGGGAGAGGAGGATTTGCTTCTCTTGTATTGCATTGAAATCTTTCAGGTAAGTTCAAAAAACTTTGCTAGGCAGCAACATAATTTAACATTCACTTGAAAACCAGTAGGTCCAGGTGCTGAAAGGAAAATTATCCCTTCCCGTGTTCACACTCCCACCTGCTAAGAACATACATGACAGGACTCCTCCTGGCAAACTCTTCAGTGCCCACACTTGCAGAGGAGGACAAAGAAAGACCCTCTGGCAATTTAAGCACAGCCTTTCATTCCTCTCCTTTTCCCCCTGCCCATGCCTTTCATGACCAGGTAGACCGGTGCCATGCTGGTAGCCATTAATACTGGCCCTGGGTACCAGCACCAGGTAAAGCACATAGAGCAGGGCTGGCAGGAATTCACAAGATCACTTGCTGCTACCTGTCCTCTGGGCAGCATCAGCAAAATTTGCACAGGTGACTTGTTAATCCAATCAAATTCCTTCCCTAGCAATACTGTAGCACAGGAATTTTTTTGTCTCTTTGTTTGGGCTGGACTCAACCAAATCTCCAGAGAATAAATCAGCCCCCCAGACTCAGGGCTATGGGGAGGGAGAGATTACCTCTGACAATGAAGAGGCCCTAAGCTAAGGGACCTCTCCAGGCTCTCAATGATAGGCTGAGGAGAGAAACTCCTGCTGCCAGAGACACTGGACATCCTCAGGGACTGTATCCCATCTTCCCTTAGGGAAATGATTTCCACTGGACATACTATGCAGGATTTGTTGAGGAAGGTGAAAGTGCTGGAGAACAGGACAGAGAAGGGGAGAAAGGTGAGGGATGGGGAGGGTGTGATTACAGTTTTCCCTCTTCTCACAGTGCATTATGGAAATACCAGACTAGATTCCATTTGATGCTGTGCCCTGATGGATAAGGAGCCCTTTAGCCTAATCCAGGAAGGTGGTACAGAGAACGGGCATCTCCTTTGGCAGTCCAAGTCTATAGAGGTGGGAACTGCTGACAGGAGCAGCTCACCCTGACCTGGGACTGCCACTGCAGCTCCTGGCTGTTCTGCTTCCCGTGCACCAGACACATGGAAATGGAGAGTAAATGAATGTTGCTGTTGAATTGAAGGGCTCCCTGATTCAATGAGATGTACCTCAGGTAATAGGGAAGAGATTTATGCCTTTCCAAAGCAGGGAGGAAGGAAATAATTCTGCTAGGCACAGATTGTTCCTTCCATCTACTACCACTGTTGCAAGGCACCCTGGAAGAAATTCAGGTGTCCCCGAATGAAGCAAGGCTCCTTTCTACTGCCAGGGTTACTTTAGCAGCAGGTAGAATTGCTTCCTTTGCAACATTTATTTCCTACGGTAATTTTCCTACACATCCCCGAGGCCATGCTAATGTTCCCTTTTATGCTCAGCTAAGCAGCTGATTGATCCTTGCTGGAGCTCTCCCTGTATGCACGGGGGTCAGAGCAGCACCCAATAACACAGAAAAATTAGCTGTATGAGACACTCAGCTCCCTACCGTCAGAAAATTTCTTTTCCCAGCTACTCTGCCTGAAACCCCATCACTCTGACAAAAGGAAAAAGGATAGTGCCTTGTTCCCTCTAAATTAGGAGCCCTGAAAGAGGAGATTTGGCATCTCTCCTTTAGTGCCTTTGTTCTTCCCTCTGTGCTCTGGATGGTCAGAGCAAAGTGTGTCCATCATCCCTTGGTTCCCAGTGGCTGATGATGGCATGGCACTCATTTCAACACCACTGCATGTTTGTAAGTCAGAAAACATTTCCTGACCAGTTGCAGCATTTGTGACCATTCCTAGCATTTATGTGCACATCACTGTGTTTATGGAGCAATGCACAGTTGTGAAAGCAGATGGTTTGTTAAAAAAAAAATAGGAATACTTCATTCAGGCAGTCAGGGAGGAGTGATTCAACAGCATGGCTGAATAGCCTTTGGGAATACACAGTTAAAAAAAAAAAATTCTTCATGGGACACAGCAGAACTGCCCTGTCTGGGGCAGTGGACTTAATAATCTTCAGTGGGATTTTCCAGAAGTGCCTCAGGTTTGCCAGAAGGAAATTTCTGGCCCAGGCCTTAATGACCCATACTGCTAAATTATTTAGGTGTCTTTGATAGTCTCCCCACTAATCCTAATGAAGGCCAACTCAGACTCTTTAATAAGCACAATGATGCAGTCTGCACCATTTGGGTCCTTGGTAGAAGCTGTGCTGCTCAGATGCCAGGAGCTGATTAAATCTGTATAGCTCCACTATGCAGAGATATCCTGAATGATCCCATTTTTCCTTCTGTCAAAAATTAAAAGACCTATTTGGTGGATATCAATCAAGGAAGAACAGAATTTGGATGCCTGACCACAAAAAGGTAATTTTTACAGTAAATCCCACTGGTTTAGTGGTATTTTGTACCAACATGAGTTAGGGGCAATGTTTACCAGCAGAGACTGCAAGTTTAGCATTTCAGATTGCATCCCTTAATGGCCCTTAATTATTGACCCTTAAGGTCCAGCACACACCTGTATTATTCACCCACTGTGTTTGCACCTGGAGGAAAATTAAACTGGGAGGTAGGGAATACAAATTTTGGGTTCATCACAAGGGGAAATTACATGGGCTCTGAAGAGTGGAGTACGTCTGTCCCTCAGTTCTGAGCAGAGAACATTCTAGGAAAAAGAAAGGAGGACGTACTCCATCAACCTCCCCTGCAAAATACTGACTCCACAACCTAGATGTTGTTGTGCCTGCTAAAACTGCTTAGTGGTGTTGACTGTGTTACCACCTACCCCTTCTACTGCTCCTGAAGGAATAGCTGAGTTCCTTAGTTGACAAAATCAATAAAAAGAATCATCATGGGAATCTGTGTAACTCTCTCCTAAATGATCCCACACTTCCTGAAAGAGGTCAAGCACGGATCAGCATATTGTATGTAAGGGAGGAAGGGAGCAGAAACCAGGTTATTCTCTGTCAGCACTTCCAGAATGCAGCATCTCACAGTGCATTCCATCTGCAGCTAAATAGGAAACTTTCCAGACAGCAGATTTTGCCATCAGAAATTGCCATGTTTTTTGAAAACAAATTCTTTTATGAAAATATGGTGGCTTTGATTTATATTTTTAATGGAGAAAAAAATTGCAGTGAATGATTTTGTATTTGCCTTTTTTTTTAACAATGCAGTGTATGCATGCTGCACTTTCTGGCCTTAAATGTCCTTTGTTTTGGTCTGTGAAGGAGAAATTTCATTTTCATTGTGGTGTCTTTTAATCCTGCTCAATCTTCCACACGTTAAGGAGCTGTTTCATTTTGACGTCTGTGGAGAACTCAACAATTAGCTTAAATGAAAAGTTTATTCAGAACTTTATGTGTCATGAAAGTGATATTCAGAATTTCACTCAAAAAAAAAAAATGGAATGGAAAAAAGGATTTCTACAGATTTGGCTTTCCTCTCAGCAGGGTGCTCCCAACTTCTAATTGGCAGCTTTCTTTGGGGCTGGTTGACGATGGTTGTGCTCTGCAAGCATCATGGTCTACTCATTCTTTTATCTGTTGGAGGCTGGAAGTGCTGATGGTGTTCTTGACAGTCACTCACAGGCACCACATAGTGGTCAAAATTCGCTGGAAAATCATATTTTTTTTCCTCCTGCTGCTTGGTGTGGTGGCCAATATGTGTGGGCTTGGGTTCAAAAAGTGCTCAGGCAATTTGGGAGAAGAAAAGTTGATTGTGGACTATTAAACATAGAGGTGCTCTTCTCCTGGAGCCAAACTCCCTGGAGCTGTCAGGAGAGTGGCTTGGGAACAGGGTCTGGCTTGCAAGGGGGTTCCTGTACAGGGGGAGGGACTGGGGGACCTTCCAACATCTCTCAAGCCCCTGGGACTCTTAGGAAAGGAACTTTTAAAACTGGGGTAGAAGGAGACAAAATGGTGGGAGAAAAGTGGGATCTGCAGAGGAGACAGCTGGCTAAATTTTCATGTTGCCACTTGAAATTCCAGTCACTTTGTTGCTCATTCTTCTGTCCATCACCAAAGTGGAATGAGAGCAGAGAACCGTGAAGAGTAAATTTATTATATTGATCTTTCTCTTTTCTTTTTTTTTTTTTTTTTTTTTTCTTTTTTCTTTTTTTCTTTTTTCTTATTCCATATATAGGCATGACCTGTAACAGAGAAGCTATCAGGCACCAGCTTTGACTCCCCGTGGTAGATGAGATTTTTTCCAATTATATGGATGCTGTTTGGATTGCTCCATTCTAAGATAGCCCTGCATAAGTTAGGAGAGCAGGAGAAGGACTGTTTCTTCCCTAAGATATCCATTTGGAGACCTGGACCTCAGCTAGATGTCTGTGAGCTTAATTAAACTCTTGCTAGGCTTGCATGGCTCTGTCTTCCAAGACCAGCTCTAGGGTTTTAGTGAAAAGATTAGGTTAGTTTCCTATGGAATGAGAGGTAGCTCATGATGATGTGTTTGTGTACTGGTACAAGCAGAGCTGTGTGTCTCCGACCTGTAACTCTGAGCCTGATTTCAGCAGGATTTGGCAGAACAGTAGGGTGTTAAGTTAAAGAAGAGAGAAAAAAAAATTCTTTACTGTGTGAGTGGTGACCACCCGCAACAGGTTGCCCAGAGAACTTATGGATGCCCCATCCCTGGGAGTGTTCAAGGTGGATGGAGCTCTGAGCAACCTGATTTAATATTGGGATTTTAAGAGAGACGGGACGCCTTAAAACATGATTTTTTGCTCTTCTTCTATAGTCTCATGAGGGTTGAGAACGTCATCACCACATATGCCAGGAGTTCATGGCCAGTGGTCACAAGACCACAGATTATAAGAGGTTTTAAAGGTTTAGGCAATTAACTTTCACACCAATGGCTAATTAAACTGTATCACACATCCTGACACAATGTGGACAATTTTATCCAATCATATAGTAACACACAATCCTACAGAACCACAACTTAAAACTTCTTATTACCTTTGTAACTACTTCTATATCTTAACTTTAAAACCCTAAACTTTCCACTACCTAGCTTAATATGTTCCGCTTAAACTACAAATCCACATTCTTGCTTATGGTCTCTAAAGCTGGAAGCCTTTTCCAAGGCCTCAAGTCGAACCCTGTATTCTCTGCTGTATTTGGGCCTGCATGCATGAGGTTTTGAGAACTTTCGGTGCCTTGAATTCCCACAATCTAGTGCAAGGTGACCCTGTCCATGGTGATGATCTTTGAGGTCCCTTCCAATCCAGGCCATTCTGTGATTGTATGATCCACCAGTGATAAAAAATCACTCATCTCTCAGAGGCAGAAAGAGATTTTCTAGGTGTTCACAATGAGGGGAGATTTTGAGACAGATGGATTGCCTTTCTAGCCTTTGGTGCTTAGCTGTAGCTTGCTGTAGGCATAGTGTCCTGCCCTGTCTTGGAACAGAATTTGGAGAGGATGAGCAGGGAAGAGCCAAGCAGTAGCATTACTGAGTGGTAACACATAAATGCTGCACAAGGAGGTTATTTGGTGGCTTGATTACATTGTATAATTACCTCCAGGAAGGACAATGTCAGCTGCAAAGAGACTATTAAATTCAACTGAGAAAGACATGCTAATGGATTTTTGGGGGTCTTTTTCCATATCTTAAGTTTACTTCCTACCTTCCCTGGTTTTAAAACATCTATCAGTAGTCTGTTCAAATGCTGGACTTGGCCCTGCAGCGCAGGACTCTGCAGGTACCAGCTGGAAAGTAAAATGTTATTGATAGACAGGGAAGGGAACAGCATGAAGTCTGTTTCCATTGCCCCCTGGGTACAGGAGCACATCTCTGTGTAGGGAGGGAATCAGTCCTGGGGTGAACCTTGTGGACGTGTTCATGGGCTGATGTCTGCTCTTTTCCCAACAGTCTAAGGTGGACTCAGGACTCAGGAACAACAGAAGTGAACTAAAAGACTAAATATACCTAAAACTCTTGTGGAAAAGATATTAGATAATATGTAATGTGTTCTCTGTGTGATTATTTTCTCTGTGTGATTATTTTCTCTGTGTGATTATTACCCAAACTGGTGGTAGAGCAATGTTTGGAATACAAATCTATTGATGCCACTACACTGTTGATCAAATTAAAACTCAGTGACAAGCTCTTAATATTTTCCCCCAAAAAAGTTCTTTCATGCTCTCATTCCTCCCAGTGTCTGTTTCCCAAATTTAGCAACATCACTTGAATTATTGAAAACCAAATTATTTCATGTCTCCCATTTCTCTGACAAGAGCATGATGGCTATTGACAATGGGCCATCAATCATGTTTTAAAAAGAGCTGTCAGTATCAGCCAGGAGAAAGAATCATTCAAAGACTTCCAGCAAAAGATGAAAAAAACACTAAGAAGGGCCAGGTGAAATCTTTCCCTAATGAAAGCCTCAGTTTGTAACCAGAAGCTACGTGCTTTCAGAATTCCTCACCCAGGCATTGTTCTGGCTGTCTCCAGATAAAAGAAGTTGCTACATCTTGGATTCATGTTGTAATTTAATTGGTGCCCAGATGGATTTGTGAACAGCGTTTTAGAGCCTGCATTTAAATAAGTGTTTTCATCTCACCTGCAAGTGCTTCAGACAAAGTGCAAATGCAATGAATAATAATAACATTGGCTTCTGATCACCCCATGCCATGGAAACTCATGAATTAAGTGTTCAGTGGAGGTCAGAACACATGAAGGGAGCTAAACTCTGCCAGGGGTTTCTCTGGGGTAAAGTGATTTTTAGTTGTTTAAAAGCTATTAAAATAATTCTCCCCATTTCATTTTTAGCACTGATTTTTAAGAAGAAAAGTAGCCAGCATGGGGAGAGGAGACAGAACATGGTTGTCAGAAAAACAGGAAAAAAAAATAGTTGGGAGACCTAGGGCTGTAAATTGGCTTTCTGGGGGAAGAAATGCTGCCCACTGGAGCTCCTTCCATGGCTTCAGCAGCCCCTCAGGGGTTTTGCTGCACTCTTTGACCCACAAGGTGTACCAGGCTCATTTTTTCCCTTCCCAAATCTGGCTGCACAGATGGCTTGAAGGGGTATATCCTGGTATTTGCTGTGCAGAGGCAAACACCCGCTTCTGCTTGCAAGTGACACATCCATGAGGAAAAAGAAAAAATTAAATATGGGAAGCTCTGATTTCAAAGGCAGACAAATGTGGGGGGGTCAGAGCAGCTTACCGGCTAGCTCGCTTCCCGAGTCCGCATTCAGGGGTACAGTTCAGTACCTTTCTGATTTGGTGGGTCTGAGCCTCAGGCAGAAGTGTGGCATGTGGCGTGGAAGAGGAAAGGAGGACTCCCACGTGGGTTCCAACTAGGCTTTATTCCACCCAGCGGGCTGCCCACGTGAAAAGTGAGGTTTTGCCCTTGGGTTTCGGCTTAAGTACAGGGGGTGTGGAAAGGGGCAGGGGGTGATCTAGAACTAATCCCAGTGAAGGGTGGGAGTGACCCAGAACAGGGGACAATGCACAGAACAGTCCATACATAATAGAGGGAGGGGGAACCAAGAACTTGCCAAATCACCTTGCAGCCCCACCAGAATTTTCCAGGCTTCTGGGCAGGATTACAGAGTGATTGACAAAACCAGGGAAAGACCAAGGGGTTTGAACAGGGCGTAGGTAGATCAAACCATTTTACAGAAATTTGGTAAACCTAAATTTCACACTGCAACAGCAGACCAGATTTGAGATTTGAAAGTTCAGAGCAGGGTGAAGGTGGGAAAGCAGCTCTGGTTCCTATCCTGTCCCACAGAGCATGGGAACAATTGATTGGAGAGCAAAAGCAGGAGATGCCAGATACCAAATTAAAGAATCCTAGTTTGGTTTCTTTTCTCTCCTTAAAAATCACTGCCAATTCATTGCAATAGGATCTGAATGAGACCACATATTTTTCTAGCTCCTACTGTGTTTTTGGCATATTTAAGCGTCAAAGCTAGACAGATGAGGAGCCTGGGTATTGTGAAGCCCGGGGCTGGACTCAGGTCTGGAAGAAACTTTATCTGAAGGCAGACTGTCAAACAGCTGCTTCCTAGATTTACTATTGTTGGCTTTATTCTTCTGCAAAGCCCTGATGGCAGCCACTGTTTGAAGTTTGCTTGCCAAAACACACACACACAAATATGCATATATGTAAGCACCTTGTCTTCTTGCCCTTGGCTCATTTTTTGTACCTTCATCGCTGGACTGTTCCCAAAAGCATCAGTTAATTATCCTTCCTCCTTTCCCAGGTGGCTGCCTTCGGACAAGGCTTATTGAAACAGAGCCAGGGTGAATTGAAGTCAACCTGCACACAGGGGAAAAGTCCCACTTCACTAATCCATGTGGCACAACTCCAGCAGAGACATTAATCTTGGTTTCTTGTCTCTCTGGGGAAAGAATGAGTGACAGATTCTGGAAAGAGCCTGGACCACTGAATTTTTAAAATCTACTTGCTTTTACCATACCAATGTCAAGCTTGTGAGTTCAAGAGCAGGAGATAATTCCCCAAACTTGTAAGATGGGCACAAAGCTCACTGTCTTGTAGAAGGTGATAAATGGGCGTTCCTCTCACTTGCCCTCTGGGTTCTGAGGCTGAAAATGCAGGATTACCAGCTCAGTCCCCAGCACCGATCAACTGGCATGAACAGAAAAGGGATCACTGCTGCAGAATGAATTGATGCTTAAGGAAGGATTTTGGGCATATGCAGATGTGATTTATGCTTAATGTGGTCTCCCAGTACTATGAGTTAGAGAGAAAACTCTCTCTAACAATGAAATCCTTCCACAGAAACCCTGACAGAACTCTCAACACGCCCCATGGCAATGTCCAGTCAAGTGTGGGATGAGGGAAGGCAGGCTCTTCCAAATGCTAGTCCCTGTAATGTGTTCCTTCTCTCACCTGTCTGTCGCTGATGATCTGTCATGAAAGGACAGAAGTTGGAGAAAGTCTGAGCCACTGAATCAAAGAGGGACAGCAGAGACTGAAACAGGCAATAGAGAAATGGGTGTTGACAGAATCCTTCTCTGACTCAGAAAGCTCTGGCTGTGACTGGGTTTGGACACCAGCGGTACTGGGCTGATATTGTAAGGTGTAACCAGGATGTGTTTGTGCTTTGTAAAAATCTCATAAGAACATACAAGGAAGGTGCATGTAGAGATGTGACCCTTAACATTTTTAAACAGTAATCCTAAACCTCTGGAGATTCTACGTGCTGAAGTGTGTTTGGAACTTGAATTGTGCACCAAAGGTAGTGATGGTCAGTGGTCAGTCTTGCTCTGATCAATCAGATTATTAGAGATCCAAAGCACCACAGTAACCACGGTATTACCTGGAAGTGGAAGTGTCTGAGTCCTGCCCACAGCGTGTTCATCTGCCTCATGGTAGCCATCAGTGGGACTTATGCTAGCCAGACTCTGGCCAATGAGTGGCAGGTCACGCTGCACAAAAAATTGGTGCATTTAGCCAGTGCCAGGTGTGGAGCCTCTCAGGAGATAAATTTTGCAGGCTGCAGCTTATGTTTTCTGTGAAATAGCCTGTATTTTGAGTACAGAGAGCAGGGCTGAAATTAAATACTGCTCATTTGTTTTTCAGTGCTGAGACCTTCCTCTTTCCCCCCTGCCTTTTCTTGCCCATTTACCTGTGTTTTTACACCTTATATTGCCAGCTATCACCCAGTCTCTCTTTGCCTCTGGCTGGATTGATGCAGACTGCAGTGAGGTTTCACTTCTCCCCTGAACTGACCTGAGTCCAACCTTTCTCTTTCCATTGGGGTGTTGGATGCTGAGAGTCAGGGCCTCTTTGATCCTAATGATATAGAGGGATGGGGCTCCAAATCTGTCACTGCCTGGTGCTGTGTACATTGTGCTGGCAGCAGCTGTGATCTGACACTCCAGGAGCAAGAAAAATGAGTGATGCCTAACTTAACTGCTCATCCTTTGTGTCCCGAGGCCTTGAGCTGATGGGTTTGAAAGCTGGAGGGAGATGGTGAAGTTGTAGATAGCCACACTAACAGGTTGAGTGACCACATGAAGACAGACTCCTCCACCCCCCCTTGCTTGCCAAAAATCAGCACAGCGTGCAGCTGTTGAGCAAAAGAATTTTGATTTTTGCTTTATTCATCTGCAGTATTTCAAGTGTGATGACCAATATGGACAGACGGATAGATACTAGGATGGTCCCAGCAATTCTGGCATGCTGACACCTACCAGATGGGAATGTGGTCCAACACAACAAAAATCACATCTTTTCACATCCAATCTGAATGCAGCTCTCTCTCTTGCAAAAACACAGTCCTCATCTGGGACATCTGAGGGGAGTCAGTTGCAGTCAATTCAGCAATGGAAAAGCAGAGTTTCCAGGGACTGTGTGGTGTTTTCCCACCTGTTACTGTTGGATTTTAACCGCAAAGCTATGCCCAGTCCCCTGGCAGTGCCAAAGCAATGCGGACGGGTTCTGCATGGAGAATTGCATGTCTGCTGCAGCTATCAGAGCATGCAGCAAGAGAATGAGGCATGTGTGTGCCACAGGAGGAGATAGAAAAGGACAGTGCAAAGCTTGCTGAAGTCTCCCATTACCAATTTTTTGGCAAGATTGGTTGAAGCAGGGTGAGTGTGCAGAATTTGTCCTCTGGCTGCAGTGGGTTTGAAATTAGGAACTGACTTAACGGCTTGGTGCAACTTTTTTTGCCTTTTTTTGCTTTCTGAAGGCTAATGCCTGTTGTGGGTTGTGGCAAGAGCTTGGAGAGCGGCAAGGCGCAGACGGCTTGTGATGGAACAGTCTGACTGGATTGAATAATCCTTTGTATCAGCTAAGATTTCTGAGTTTCAGCACTTGTATTTCACAGCCCTGTGATTGTCCCACCATTCTCCCTGACTGCACCATCCCTGCCATAAAGTTGTCTTCTCTTGGTATCCAGGGAATAAGTGATCTCAGAGAGGTCTCTGGGAAAAGTGGTGCAAGGAACAAGTAATGTCAGGATAGGCACCAGGAACGTCTGTGGGAGGTAATCACCTTGCAGGTTTTGTGGGAAGGGACTGTCTGCACAACAGGAAAATGAGCAGGTATTCATTAGAGCTGTTTCTCTAAGCACAGAAGCTGCTGGTGCTGGTGGACCAACATCAACCCTCTGACAACAGGATGAAAGAGTGAGCAAATGATTCCTTTGTGGCTGCTCTTGTAGGAAAATGAGCAGGTTAAAATTGCAGCACACTTTACAAAAACTAAATGCTGCTGTGGGTGTGATTGCCTAGATTGAAACTATTTCTCTGCCTTCTGTTTGTTTTGCCTGGCAACTGTTAGGTAATTACTGGAAGTGAAGGAGAAAACAGTTTTCTCTCTTAAAAACAGATCAAATTGCATTCTTACAGATATGGAAGAAAGTAATTTTTCTTAGAAGCTTATATTGCCCTGAATGGAAAGTTAAACTCCTGCACAGCCCGGGAAACACAACGTTTTCCAAGCTCAGCCTCTCATTTTCTCTGCCCCTCCCCAGATTGTAAAGGTGGCGCTCCAAACTTTCCCTGGTTTTGTACACTGTACATAACTCTAGCTTGCGTCAAAGGCCAGTTGTTTGCCATCACCATACAGGGATGAAAAACCTCTTCTAGACCCTTGTCACCTACTAGTTATTAGGCAGCACAGTAGCTGCTACATCCAGATGTTTGGTTTTGTGAGACACGTTGATTAATTGAGTTTCCTTTTAACTCCTCTTTCAGGATTGTCTGCACAGCCACTACAGCTGAGTGGGAAGTGATGTACACACTCAGCAAAAAATGCCTCCCTGATCTCTGAAATCAGTGCTGCGGGGCAAGGGGAGGTCACTGCTGGTGGCCATAGTAATGAGCCACACTGCAAAAAAAACCAACATTTTTTTGTCCGCTTTGTGAAAAACATTTCATCCACCAGAAATCTCTGAGTGAGGGGGGCATTGCACTGCAGCTTTTAAAATCCCTGTTGCTGAGCCCTCCCCGAGCTCATCAGCTGAAGGGATGGGAATACTCCAGGCTCAGTTCAGGAAAGGGAATGCTTGAATGAGCACAAATGCTTAAATGCCCTGCAAACTGGGGCCTTTGGAGCAATTTCTTCTCACTTGGGTCTCTACAAGAGTTGAGGAGCAGTAAATTCCGGGCTTCTCATTTGTATTCATACTTCAGATGGGCTTTTTTTTTCCCTTGAGAGGCAAAGGGAAGGAAGGGAAACATGGAAATAGAGCAAGGCAGTTTCTCTGCTGCTGTCTCTTTGAGCTGCTCCAGAAGAAACAGTTCTCTGACACCAATTAACACCAGCAGGGGATCTGCTGATTTTAAGTGGAACATCAAATCTCATTGAGATAGAAGTAACTCTTTTATGCCTACCTCAGTTCTCAACATTATGAAATTCTGGGCCTGGACTCCTGCCAGGCCTTTTCAGAAATAATGAAATGATTGTTCTTACCTTCAAGCTAGAAAGACTTTCAACTGGAAAAAAAAAAAAAAAGAAAAAAAAAAAAAGCAGCTTTTTTTTTCAACTGAAAAAAAACCCAACCCCTGCGCTTGTTACAATTTTATCCTTCATTTTCATTAACAACTCAGTCCTGTTCTAGGCTGCAAACATGCTTACAATTGTACAGTATATTGAATTATTTTCACTTGATGGGTTTTTTTTTCTTGTCTCCTACAGGACTGAAAATTGGACTATGATAAAGGGAAATTTATTTGAAGGCAAGCCAAGGATGAACAGAGAAGTATGGCAAGCATGGTGATGGAGAGACCCACTGGAGCAGGGAATGCCAAGGAGAAGGTAAAGAAGCAGCTGATTTATGACCACCTGGTGAAAAGACAGATGGAAGATGGTCTGGGAAGCTTTTGGAGGAGTGTCCTGTGGATTATATATGAAGTAGAGGGATGCAGGGGAGGTAGTAAGTAAGCAAAGGCAACAGAAGCCACTGGGAGCTTTTTGGAGTAAAGCTGTGCCACAGTTTTGCAGCTGGAACTTTTTTCCTCCAGGGTGAAAAACAAATTCCTCAGTGCTGCCATACTTGAGGAATTCCTTTTGCTTTTGCCAAGTTAACCATATCAGAAGGAAAACAAGCAAGGTAAGAAGAGAATTTCCCTCTTGGTATTTGGAAATAAAAGACTCATTGCAAACATCATTCCTTTTTTACAAAAAATGTGAAAAAAATGATTATGCAAAATAAATAATCTGTTCCCTATTTCTTCAGTGTTTCACTGAACTCAGAGAAACATTTTGGTATTTGTTGGAAATATTAAAACTATTCTGAATAACGAGGGGTCTGAATATACTTCTAAATTTTAAGTACCAGCAATGCAAGAGTAAATATTATGGCATTATTAGTTATTTGTTCCTGCTCTGGAAATTCCTCTCAAACCTGAGACTGGGTCTGAAACCAAAACTTCAGGGATGGCAAATTTATGGAGTGAGTGAGATCAGTGAGAAAATTAGAATGGTTCAATTAGAATTAATTCAACATTCTGAAGCAATTTTCAACACTCACATAAGCACACCAAGGGCGAAATGAAGAGGAAGAAATCCTGCAAGTCTATCTTGTGTGTGATAGGAAGTTTTGAGAGACATCATTAAGATACCAACTCTAGGCCCTTTCAGACAGAATGTATTTAGTATGTGATGCAAGCCAGGGAAGCACTGGACCTCTGGTCTGTTCCCTCTGCTCAGAGTAAGGCTAGGAGGAGCAGGTTGCTCAGGGCTGAATGTGTTCAAGTTTCTAGTATTTCCAAGGATGAAATTATCTCATGTCTCTGAACTTCTGTTTTCAAGTTTAACCACTGACTGAATGAAAAAACTCAGCCTAACAGAAGAAGAAAAGGAGACACAAACAAGGTTTTGGTCCCATGGTGTGAAGCAGTTGGCACTGAGGACTTCAAGTCCTTGACAGAATGATGCCCCCTTAGTCACCATGAGTTATGTTCCTGGAGCACATCTTCTGTCCAGGTTTGTATGAAAAACATCTCTTGCAGATTCCAAATGTAGCCCCAAGCTCAGTGAGAGGGAGAGCAGGTGGATTTTGTCAGATGTGGAGTCCTACCTTGGATTGTAACCCCTGTGTGCACATTCAAAATCAGCTGTACCATTTCCCCTCAGGAAATGTTCAAGGCATGGCGGATGAAGCCCACAGCAACCTGACCTAGTGAGTGCCATCTTTGCCCACGGATCTTTAAAGTCCTTTCCAACTGTACTGGTTTGAAAGCAAAACCAGTGAGAGACTCCAAGTCAGAAATACAATTTAATAGGAGGGGAAAGAAAAAAGGTAAAATAAAATAAAGCAATAGTACAAAAGACTCCTGACAGAGTCAGACACCCTGACACCCTGTTAGTTAGGGTAGTGGTAGCAGTTCAGATGAGGTGGTCTTCCTGAAACAGTGATCCCGTAGAAAGGCCTGGTAGCTCTGGTCCTCTGGGAATCCAGTGGGTAAGGGCTCCCTGTGCTGCCCCAAATCCCAGATTATATCCAGGTGGGAATGCTTGGCTCCTCCCCCTGGGTGGAGCATCTCACAATGGGCTGATATCTTTCTGTGAGTCATGCAGTGGGTCCTTGATGGCCCATTCAACAGAGAGAGCTCCCAGAGGGAGTTACCTATGAGTCACGGGGCAAGGCATTGATGGGCCATTAACAGAAGATAGCCCAGAGGGAAGGGGCCTGGGAAAACACTGCCCCGCCTGGTTTCAACAGATCATGATGATGGTGATAGAAGACATACTTTGGGCACATTTTACTTTGTAACCTAGGACACCAACCCAAACAGTTCTATGACTCTTTGATCACATGCTTTATAACTGAGCAAATTCCTGAGTGCTTTTTAGGGGTGAGCTTGTAAAATCCGATCTGGGGCTCTCCCAAGCCCCTTCCTCTCTGTACTTGCTTTGCTCCCACAGGGGTGTGACAAGAAGATAAGGACATTTCACTAATGCTTCAAAATAAACACATAAAGGACAGAGGAAAGAAGTGGTGTAGCAGTGTTCTTTTTAGATGGTGTAGCTGCTACCTATATCCCAATAAACATGTCCAGTGGAAAACCTGCTTGGGAAGAATTCAGGCAAAGCATTCAAGCTTACATATCCACACACGCCATGGCTACGTTCAGCAAAGAGAGGCAAGAAGGGCCTTTGTATGAAATCAGTTCCAGCAAGGTTTATTTCCAGCTCCGAAGGGGAGATCAGGAACAAAGACCAGGCCATGTGCTGTGCACAGGCTTAAGTATGAGGTCAGTGGCCAATGACCTGAGGGCATGGGGGCAGTACAAGGGGCAGGGCAGAGGTCAGTGACCTAGAGGGAAAATGGGGCTGGCCACCCAGGATGCCACCATCAATAGGGAAACAGGGAAAGGAGAAACCACAAAAGCCAGGGGCATGGGGAGAGGACAGACCAGGGCAGATCACAGTGTGGAAAGCACCATGGGGAAGATCCTCTCTTTCAGGCTAGGTAGGGAAGACTGTATGGTCTATCCTTCCACAGCAAGGACCCTAGGAATTGTCCCGAGGGGTTCTAAGGACTCCACAAAGTGGAACTCCCAAGACAGCCCACTGTTTTGTGGGCTGAATCTAATTAGGCTGAATGTTTAGCATCCTCAGCACTGCGTTTTCAGAGGAGAAAAGCTCTGTTGCAGCAGAGACTGGAAGGGGTCTGGCTTAATCTCATCTTCAGCAGCCCAGAGATACTTTGGCATCTTAGTGGATGAAAGGCATGAAACCTATCTATTCACATGGTTTCCTATAGAAACAAAAGTACTGTGATTTTTTTCTTTTAATCAGCATCTGTCTCCTTTACTGGTCTCTCCATCCTTTTTTGCTGTTTTCGGTAGTTTGCACCAGATTTACCAGTAGCTGAGAAATTGCAAAGATTATAAATTCATACAGGGTTTCCCCTCTCCTCAAAGAGGTGGCCACATAAGGGAGGCATTGCCTGAATGTTCATGTTTCATGTGAGTGAAACAACAGAAACTTAAGCCTTATTAGACAAGAGAAAATCCTTAGATGATAGATTAAACCTGTTAGCAAGGTGTTCAGACTCTCACGTAAGTGTAATTAGGTTTTTTTAATCTCTCTTTACACTGCCTCGTTTAGCTGAGAGAGGAATGTCAGGGATCTCAGTGCTTTGGGATCAGCCTCAGTAACTAGATTTTCCTGTGCATTGCTCACTAGGCGAAATGGCAAAGCACCAAAAAACAGCACACATAAATAACATTTGGAAATTAATCATTCAATTTCATGCAAGTGATAAGAAAATTTACTCTGTGTGCAAGTAATTTGCAGTCATCTATAACAATTTGTAATATTTAAATACTAAGTAAATTAATTATTTGGCATTATTTTTAGTTAGCTGATTTACTGTAATTCCAATGACTAAATCAATCAATTACTTAAAAAAAAAATTATAAAAGCCCCTAGAAAAATATGGCAAATCAATTACTTAATATTTGATGGGAATTACTTGCTGTTACAGAGAACAACAGAGGAACAAATCCTTTAATGACATAAGCAAAATTCAATCACTGTCTGAGCAAAAGGGGTTTCTGTACAACATTGCCTTTATATAACTCACAAGATAATGCAATGAAATAGTGGGAATGCATGGGAATAGTGAGCCCAGACGAACTGCCAGGCACCAGGAAGAAAACAGCTGGGACCTGGTTTTCTGCACCATCCCAGCAGGAGGAAACAGCTTACCCAGTGAACAGTACCTGTGCCAGGAAACTTGTAAAAACAGATGGTGGGTGCCTGGATAAATATCACCTGTGCTGGAAAAACAAATCTGTTGTTTGGAATCAGTGGAGAAGGGTTGGAGAAGGTGTTGGAGAATATTGTCATGGCTGTGGGAGCTGTCCAGCTGTCCAGCCCACAGCTTGGACAGGGTGGAACAAATCTGTCTCCTGTCTGGTCACCCCAGTCTTTAGGAGATGCTTCAACAAATTCCAATGGGGAGAGTGGGAGTCTGTCACAGCTTTTGGGCAAGAAAACCGTGGATGAGCAGGTTAGGACTGGTCAGCCTGGAAATACAGTGATGGAGAAAATTTAGGGGTTAAGGGAAGGCTGGAGAAGACAGGCTCACGTGAATGCATGAGGTGAACTATGGCAAAGATACACCAGTGGAGAAGGGGCAGTACCCAGGACATTTAATTATCTTCCAGAGCTCAAGTTGAGCCTGATTAGGTTTAAATTGTACAGCAGCCTCAGTGTTAGTCATCAAAAGGTAGAGATGAAGATGAATGGTGCTGTGCAGTGTGAAAACTCAGCTTCATTAGGAAACTGGGGTTAGAGCCCACCAGAACTTCGTCAAATTATTATTCCTTGTCTTCTGTACACTTCTAAAATCCAGTATTATGGTAAGGGTATATATAAATTAGTGTATCTTAAAATATGTCTGGTTATGCCATGAGCAGATTTGACAGCAGCTTGTCCCCTCACTGGTGGTGGCAAGTGTTAGCTTTAAGCTCAGGCACAGCTCCGTTGGAGCTTTTCCTGTTCCTGAAAACCACTGCTGATGACAATACAGAGGTGCTGATGGAAGGAGTTAATCTCCCATCTCACCTGCTGAATGCCTTTGGAAGGCCTCATTACCATGCAAATGGAGATTGCACACAGGCTAAGAAAAATCAGGCTAAATATGTGCATCTATCAGGCTGCACATATTTATAACAGCAAATGTGACCATAACTGGGATTTATAGAGCGAAGGGATTTCACCTAGGGCTGGTTAGACCTGTCCTGCCACTGGAAACAATAAGGGTTAATTGTGCTTCAGTAATTATGACATCTTTCTGATGAGCAGCTCATTTCTAATTGGACCCAAAAACCCTGCCACAGTAGTGGGAAACTTTTGACCTCAAAATGGGTAGAGGAGAATTTTGGCAAAGAAATTGCAAAACTGACAAATGGGAAGGAGCAATGAATGCAGCCGTGAAAGGGAGAAATTATGATCTAACTCAGCCATAATTTTGCAATGGATCAAGTTATCCTCTGACTTACATTGGAGTGAGCCTGTGATGATACAGGCACTGAGATTAAAGACTTGAAGGATGTTACTGCTCTAGCCTACTATGGGAAAGCAGCTGGAGACCTCAGGACACTCCTGACAGGGTGTGGAGTGTGATGAAATGAGCACACAGTTGAAAGTCCAGAAACAAATGTCTGTGTAGCTTGGGCTGTACAGTGGAATTTCTGCCTGGGAGAGACAGTGCACCTCAAGATCCAGAGGAAACAACTGCACTAAGCTTATGATGTTGTGATAAATATTGTAAGATTAATTCGTGTTTTTTTTCTTTTTATATTACTTTATAAGCCTATGTAATAGTGGTTTGAGAGTTAGTTCGTGTTTCACTGTGTAACATTCTTAAGCCTAAGGAATGCAGGGTTCTGGGAAGACATTCCTCTGCCGAGAAGAAGAAAATCACCCATCTTTGAAAGAGAGTGCCACCCATGGGTGATGGAGCTGAGCACCGCCATCAGCGACCATCGGCCGAGCGCTCAGCACCCCATATCCATCATCCCAATCTCATCAAGGACATACATCTCAATACCTGCTTCCAGTAAACCCAGACATAAGTTTATGTCTCCCCGGAAAAACTACTCACCGAACTCACATCCAGAAAAGAAACCAGACGAATATGAATCAAGAACCAGAGACACAAAGGACTGATGAAGTAATCGGTTGCACAAGCCCAAAAACTGTATAAAAACAGGCCCTGCACACTCTGAATTTGTGAACCAGAAGGGGATTCTGTGCCATAGGGGCAGGATCTGCGGTTCACCCAGCGCCGATTCCTGGGATTGGAACTGTACTTTGGTTGTGGTTTTATCGGGGTTTTTCTGTTTGTAAATTCTTAATAAATTTTTATTAATATTTTATTTTATGGATTTGGCTAATCATTTATAACAATGTGCTTTTCTTCGTCTGGGAAGCCCACCTCTAGGCACAACTAGCCATGCCTTGGACAGAGTTCCTGAGGAAAGAAGTCATCCACCTTTGCCAGAGACAGCCAATACAGAAGTCTATCCAGCTAAAAATATTTTTACATATTTCTGAATATTTTAATATGTTTATAGATGTAGTGATACATCAGCACCTCCATAGAGTAATATGCTCTCTGCAAACTCTGTAGAATATATCTTAGATTGGAGATTACAGGAAAATAATTTATTGATCTATTAAAATTGACATGTGCACAGTGCAAGGCATTTGCCCATGCACATTTATTGTATTTTCTGAGGTAATGCTGGCAAGGAGTCAGGGACAATCAATTTTGCAAAGGCCCTCAAGGGAAAAAGACAAAAGCAAGTTTATAATTTATACTAGAAATAACAGGCAAAGTTTGTGTTTAACCTGAGCTCCAGGATATACATTTCTTGGAAATGCATAAATGTGCTCCCAGGTTTTGTATTTAAACATGTTGTCTTGAAACGCAACTTGATTTTCATGCTTTTCAGACTGTTTGTAAGTGGTTAGCACAGAACATCTCTGCATTGGATTGCAAGGGTTGTCTATACTGCTGGATATCAATTTTCAAGGCTTTTACCTTCCCTGCAAAAGAAAAGCTAAGGGCAGGTGGTAGTTCAGTGACCAAAATGTATGTCTGCATTGGACAACATTGAAATGAACCCTGCAGACCTCACAGAAAAACCCTTCAGTTAAGGCATTTTTACTTTCTTGAAGAATTACTTGGTATTTTTTAGTGGAAAATGGGTTTTGATTTAATTAGGCTTTCTTACTTATATTTTTAAATTTTTTTAATGTCAGTGAATGAATGTATACTGAACACCAAACAACGAATTTTCATGCAGTTTTTTTTCCCCCAGTACTCTTTCTCCTCTCCCCTTCCTGCTGTGCTCAACATGTAGTGAAAAAAAAATTCTACCTAAATATTTCCTCAAAAAGTATCAATTCCTCCAATCAATTCTATTTTTTTGTCTTCTATCTCTGTAAACATCAGTGGTGTATTTCATATGTGAGCTATATTACATAAATATAAAGTGAAGAAAGGGATGTGTCTGTGATTGTTGCTCCCTGTCCCTGACCCTGGGCTCACTTCATGCTGTGGTGACTCCTGCTGTTGAAACAGGGCAAGCTGGTCCTAGCATTACTGATAACCAAATCTAGCAGATTTGGTTTGGATTTTTCTTAGATATCCTAAACTCTTGTAGCATGTTTTAATAAGAGTTTATACAGCTTTGGTAGCAGCTTAGTGATTTTGGAATGAAAAGTCTTTGGAATATGCTTTGACACATACTACTCAATCCAAACAATTTGCTATTGTCTGCTATATTAATTTTCACAACATCCTTTATTTCAGCAGTACAGTTCAGCTGCATCCCTCATAAGGGTAAAGGTAATATCCACTGCAATATAAAGCCAAAGCATTTTAACTCCATAGCAGTGCTCTTTCCTCTACTTTTCAATCAGAACTGGGGAGTCAGCACTGAAGAAAGCCATGGTTAATTAATTAATTACTCCAAAAGATTAATCCCAAGGGAACATCTTTTCCTCTGCCACAGGAAATGTGGGTTTTGTTAGTGGTGCTCTTTTCCATGAAGTCTGTCTAGCTGAAAAATAACAGACCTAGATGTCTGAATACACCATCTAAACTAAGATTTGGTCAGTGGTCAGTTTGGGGCTGGAATAACTGAGGAGCAAACCTGCATGGAAAATTTCGGCTTTTCTTGAGAAATGAAGTCTGACAGCTTTGCACTTTCCCAGTGACCCTCATGGAAAGAAAGTACACAACTCATTTTGGTGAAGGGCAAACTTTTTCTAAAGAACTCCTACAGCAAAAAACTCTCACGTTGCAGTGGCAGATACTGTGGCCGAAGAAATCGTTCATAGCTGCCTGAATTCCTTTGCTCTTATCTTTACTGAAGTCATCTACACTGATTTCTACTATTTTTCCAGCTAATCCAGTGTTTGCTAATCCTGTCCTCCAAAGCTCTCAGTGCTGTTCTCAACACAGAGCCATCCACAAGTTTTATGAGTGCACCCACTGGACCATATTTCTCTCTTTGCTTAAGAGAATGTCATGCAAGACAATGTCATACTCTTAATAAATTCAAGACATATCTCATCTGCTGCCTCCTCTTTATCCACTTGGCTGGTTGCTCTGACAAGGAATGAAATTAGAAATGGTTTGAGAAAGTAGGTTCTTGAGTAATCCATGCAGGCTGTTTTTATTAGTTTTTTCCCTAGATGACTACTAAGATATTGTTTAATAATTTTATCTCCTTCCTTTCTGGGTATTATATTACTGCAATTTCCTTGGTTCTTCATTCTTTCATGAAAGATGAACTCCTCTGCTTGCCTTCCTCAATTCCTCAGGCACAGAGAATTTACAGAGATAACCTCTAAAGGTGTAGGGATCTTTTCACCTGACTACAAAGTGCAGGAAGAAAAACTTCAGCTGTTCCTCAGGATGTCATAACTTCTCTAAATATTCTTTAACCAGGTCTTTTCCTATTTTGGTTTGCAGTGCTATTTCTTTGGAAAATGTGCACTAAGCACCTATACTGCCCTAAATAGGAATAATTCTCTTCCAGCCTTTCAGCTAGTACACTCAAAAAGAAGCTGCTGGAAAAGACTGATCCCTTACTGCCAAAGGGGATGCAAACAGCTTCCTTATCTGCCAATGATTTGAGCACAAAGATGCCCAAAATCTGAGATGAGACACAGTCACATTCTCTTTTTAAGCATTCCTTGGCTCTCCTAAAGATGTGATCAAGGAGATATATTGGAGACAGGAAAGAAATGCCAGAACTGCTCACAGACGTAGCTACAGAAAATTGGTTTATGTGAGCCCAGCAGCTTGGCAGATAATGGCTCAGGAAGTGCTTTTCTTCTTACTTGCCAAACATGAGCGATGTCCAATATCTTAGAAGTGCTTGAGCTGTATTAGCAGCACATACACATTTCCTTACAAGGGTCTGGAGCATCACCTCTGCATGGTTTCCATTCTGTGATTTCAACCACGTCACACCAAATACAGCGGGATGCACACTGCTTACAGGAGCAATTTAATAAACTACCAGAGCAGTAATGTGAGCCCAGACTTCTGCCACAGAATGGCTAGTGAGATTTTTTTAAAAAACAGCACATGGGTTAATTTTGTTTTGCCTGCCAAATGCCTCTTAAGGCTTTTGTCTGTTTTCCCTCTCTTGCCAATTTTGGCCTGTGACACCGAAGCCAAAAAACCAGAACATAAAACTTGCCACTGATTTCCAACACAACCGTTCCAAAGGAAAGGTCAGGAAGGAAAAAAGAGACACATTGGACAAAAAAGCAGCTTCATTGATGTACTGGTGGTGGCACCTATGGAGCTGCCCCCAAACAAACAGACCTTTTATATCAACTGATATGAGACAAAGATCCTGGAAGGGGTGGTCCTAGCAGCTCATCACCTCTGTTACCATTGAAACACATAATCACAGAATGATTATATGCAGGTGCTTTTATTGAAGAGCTCTGGGAATCAGGGGCACAGCATACAGACCCAAATCTGACTCCGACATGGATTCCAAATGGACATGTTTTTATATCCTTTTGTTATATAACTACATATTAATTATTAAACCCATATTGTTCTGTTGAATATATTGATCTTCTCCAAGCATGGATTCTTGTAGTTTCCATTAGACCCTCCCAAATATAGTTTTTCATGATTCTTGTTTAAGTTAATAATCATATTCCATCACCAATCGTTACAGTCAGCAATCATATCACTGATCATATGACGATTATGCAGGTGCAGTTTCTTCTGTACATGATCTAGTAAAGACAAAACCTAACCTTTGTTTCCAGGGCTTGCATAGTTTTGGTTCCCTTCCCAGCCCTATCCAGGCCCAACCTTTTTCCACCTCCCCTGAATCTTTTGTATACAGTTCCCATGATTTTAGAAACATTTTAACCCTATGCTATTACCTCTTCCTCAGGGATGAGGCTGAGGTGTGTTGGTCTTATATTTGCTACTGCACAACCAGCCGAGCCATGCCCCTCCGCTGGACAGGGGAGACATGACTGTGGGAAAATAATCTGTATACAAAAAGGGAAATAATGGATAGCATTATGATAAGGAGACAAAATAATAATGGATAATACATGAAAGGCAAACAAAGTTCTTGTGATCTGAACATCAGGAAAGGAGCAATTTCAGCACCAATAAAGTTGTCATCATAAAAACATTTTATAGGAAGGGCAAAGAAAGTATTCAAAGGTATTTATGAAACCAGATTGAGCGTGTTCTGCATCCATCCATTAACTTCAGATGCATTTGTCACAGTTTTTGTGCTTTAAATCTTTGTGGTAAATAATTTACGCATTGTTTCATATTGTCTGCTAGTCAGAATATGTTTCAGATTGGAGCCCAGTACCAAGTTGTTAAATAGAAATTTTTGAGATGAAAAATTCTTCTGGTACTGACAACATCCTTTACATGAGAAATAAAGAAGGCATTTATGAGAAGCTGCTGTAGGGTTGAGATAATAGTGGTAATGGTTATCTTGTGGCCTTTCCTCACCCTTACATTGCTACATGTTAACTAATTAACTAAATAATTAATCCCTTTTCCTGCCAAGGGGAGAGGCTCTGCATGCACAGCTGAAGGAACCATGGCACTGCAGTGGGGTTGAGTATGTTCTTACTCTCAGGGACCACTCGCCACCAACCTTGAGTTTCCTCTCCTCTTATATATTATCTTAAGGTAGCTGTTTGATTGTTTGTGATGTTTTTGTTTTATTTGCTTTGTTTTGCAGGCTAAACATGAAAGCTGAGAGTACTGGAGAAGTCACGCTGAAAAGTGACATTCCTGGTTCAGAGTTACTTGCCACCCAAACCATCTCCTCTCAATCCTGACGAAATGCTTCTTAGAGAAGACAGGAATTTTTCTGGATACCTCTCCACAAGGCTGGAGATGGATTCAAATACTACATCAGGACACCATGTTTTGTCTCTAGACCTGACATCTTTGTCTACACAAAGCCCAGCTCATGGTGATATTCTATATATTCTCATTCTATATTCTATATTCTATGATATTCTCATAGGTTGCCTTGCCCTTTGTACCACCCCTGTGCCCTCAGATCATTGGTTCCTGGATCCCATACTTAAGCCAGCGTAGAGCACATGGTTTGGTCTTCTGTCCATGATCCCTTCGGCATGCTGAAATAAACCTTGCTGGAAAATATCATACAGGAGGCCCTTCCTGTCTTTCCTCTGCTGAGGCATGTATGTGTGCATGGACTTGAAATGGCTGTTCCTGTGGCCTGCTCTGAGTGGCTTCTGAAGGAGACACTTTGAGAAGGTAGCAGCATTTTGCAATCCTGCCACAATGCTACATAGTGCTGTCTGAGGCCTTCCACATCCTTAAATTCCATCATGCATCAAACATTTTTGTACCCAGCAAAACACTGTGGCAGATGTCTTGTTTTTCAGAAAGGCTGTAGTAAGCCTTGCAAATTCTACCCTGAGTGACACTCACTGTGAAGGGTGGGACTGTGAGAGGGAGAATCACCTCCTAGGAGATGGGCATAACTTATATTAAACAGGAGATTCTGGTGTGTCCTCTGCAAGACAAGATGGATGGCAGGGGGAGGGGGTTGGAGAATTTCTGCAGTGCACCCTTCTTTACTGCCCAAGCTGTAGATCATGCCCCTTTCTCCACCTCCTCTTCAAGGAGAGAAAGCAAAACTTCTCCAGCTGCTCTTTGATTGTGGAGGCTGAGCCTGTTTTCAGAGCAGGTGTTCCAGATGTTTGCACCTACTCCAGTAGATGTGTCAGTCCTAGAACAGAGGGGGGCCCTAAAGGGAAAAAGAACGTGGGCACCTGACTCCTAAGGGATGCTTGTCCCATGAGTCAGTGTGCTGGGGATAAAGGAGGAAAGGTGTTAACTTCTTGTTCAAGTGCATGTGAGGGTGGGCATGCCAGTGGCAACCTGGGATCGCTGCTCTAAGGTGCTTAGTGGTGTAAAGGTAGAATGAAACCTCAGAAAAATGTCGAGGAATAGTCTGAATAAAGGAGATAAAAGCTACAAGCCCTTGACTAAGCCATCTTTGTCCAAAATTTGTTTCAGCAGCTGTTTCCAGCAGTGGTTTGGCTGTAAAGGGCATTGTGTCAGCTGTCACCATTAGCTTCACTGCTCTCTTTGCCTTAAGTGAGAATTGAATGTGCAAGCAGCTCAGGAAGGAAAGAAGAGCCTGGTTTATTTATTCCACACTTGCCAGCCCCATGGCTGAGGCCCTTCCTGAGTAACAAGATGAGCAGTTTCAGGTCACTGTCACTATCACAAGTATCTGCTCTGACTAATGGCATAATGGTGTGGCCCTTTTGGCTGTGCTTGATTTGTATTCAGTCTGTGCCAGTCCTATCATTTGCAGCATCTCTCAGAGGAAATGATGCTGAGCCATTCCCCTCCCCAGCCTGTGGGCTGGAGCATGCTCAGCCTTCAGAGTTCGAAGCCATTAGGCCCTGGGGAGCCATGTGGACCCAGGACTGGACTGACAAGTACAGCAGGGACACAAGAGAGAACTTTGAGTCTTGCTGCTGGCCCGTGGCTGCCCTGCTCCCCCTCCCTCACTGTGCTTTGCTTGCAGCTCAGGTCAGCTCTTCAGATTCCCACATGCTGGGCTGGCTTTTCACACTGAGATTCCCTCAGCAGCAGAGGTGCACCAGCAGTGTGCACTGGAGGGAGAGCTGGGTGTCTCTCCAGTTCTGCTACTCCATCCCACACCATTTACTGTGGCAGTATCAGGAGCAGGCCAGGCATAGCACAGAGTTTGTGTCCTGAATGGCACCCTGGTGAGTGTACAAGCCAAAATCCAATGTTGATTCAGCTCCCTTTAAATGCCTTTTATCTGAGGCACAATCTCCATTCGGTGTGGAGGCTTGGTTGCTGAGAAACATCTCTGAAATTTGCTAGGGAGCTGGGATTCCTCAGCTGGATCACTTGGCAAAGACTAGATTGGCATTTCCCCATCTCCCCAAGAGGCAAGAAAAAATAGAAACTGTGGGGCATTCACATCTCTGTCTCCCTGTTGTGCCTCTTAAAAGGACTTAAAAAATAGACCTGCCTGTCTGAAAACACTGTCAAAGCCACAGAAGGAACTTACCATAAGTCAAGTCCCCACAGAGGCACCTTGAGCTAAGTACAGATGGCAGAAATTCACAGCAGGAAGGTGCTAATTGCAATCCCAGCTGAGCTGGGGTCTGGTGAGCACATCCTGGCTAATGCATCCAGACAAAAACTACCACTGTGTCAAACTGTGGGAAAGGAAGCAAACAGCTTATGCCATGCCACCTCAAGGTTTTGGGAACATTTGTGACCACCTCGTGGATACCCTGAACTAAGGCTGTAGAAAGGTGACACTTCCAGAAAGGCTCCAGGATCCCCAGTGCCCAGAAGCGCAGGGTGAAGAAGGACCAATGGGATGCCACAGGGGTAGTGATTATCTTCTCACTGATCTTTCTCTCTCTCACTCCCCCTTTTTTCTCCTCTTTTCTATCTCTCTAACTCACATTTAGTGCTAAATAAAATCCATGCAATTGAGTTGGCCTATGGTCTGATTTACACCTGGATTTGGGCAGAGGCATCTTCCATGGATCCTAACAACCTCACACCTGGGCTGCTCTCCACCTGGACACTGTTGTTCATCCAGTGCAGCACTACTTTGGAAAAAGAGGCTTTTCTCAGGTTATTTTTACAAATTAATCTTGCAGTAACAAACACCAGGCCAAGTCAAGCCCATTTCCCTCTAGATTTGCATCTCAAATCAGATTTGTGTACTAGAAGACAAGAACTTCAAGTGTTTTTTGCTGTAGATGCACAATAAAGTGTCTCTCCTACTTGCTTTCTTTCCCAAATGATTTTTTTTATTTACTTAGGATTTCAGTACTTGTACAGCCGTCTCAGGTGCTTTGCTCTGCATGGTTTCCTATTTGCATGAAGCACAGGAGGAGCG
Organism: Sinosuthora webbiana; assembly: GCA_013397395.1. Taxonomy (NCBI): domain Eukaryota; kingdom Metazoa; phylum Chordata; class Aves; order Passeriformes; family Sylviidae; genus Sinosuthora; species Sinosuthora webbiana. The sequence continues at coordinate 81,594 of VXBN01003310.1, read as the reverse complement.
TAATGATCTCAGAGACATCTGCTACTGTGTTGCTTGGGCTGCAAGGTGATGGGGAGTAGAGATTCAGTTAAATAGTGGCAATGCAATAAAATATTCTTTTTTTATCAGGAAAGCAGGTTGAAAGGAGATGTTACAAATTGCCAAGTCTTTTAGACACCCAACTGAGGTATCCTGAGGAAACCTGATTTATAAGAAAAGCTGAAAATTTGATGCCTGAAAATCAGAACCTTTAAAGCACATCAAAATTCAAAACCCCAAGACTGTTATGTGGATCATAAAACATTCTGGAAATTCTCAGCTGAGGACCTTCTTCATAGGTCCTCCTGCAGGAGCTAAGGCAGCCTTTGGCATTCTGCAAAAGGCTGAGGAGCAAAGGATAATTTCAAACACAAGAGCCTGATGGATTTCTCTACTGGCAGCAATGAGAAATACTTGTTAAACTAGTAGTCCAAGTAGTTTCTTGTCATGCAAGTTCAGTCTAACTTATTAATTATGATTTTATTCATTTGCTGCATGACTCTGGCTGGTCACTAGATGTCACTAATAAAAAATAAGAAAGAAGATCCTCGGAGGAACTCTTTGGGGAGGCAAAATTCAATGGACAATAGTGCCTGGGAGTGCCTCAGCCCAAATTTCTTTTGGCAAATGAGAGATGCTCAAGCAGCAGGATGGTTTAAGCAATTGACTTAGGATTCACTGTAAGATTTGCAAAAAGCCACACTTATCACTTAACCATTTTTCCAGTGCATGGAAACCTTCTTTGCCCTTTTTCCCAGCACTGGAAGAAAAAGAGTGGACTTGAGCAGGCCAGTGTAAAATGCTGCCACATCAATAGTCCTACAGCTTATGGAGTCTCCTGAGGAGCAAGGAGCCATGACATTTGAGACTTTGGCATGCATTTATTCAGGCATGGCCAGCATTAGTAAACTTTTGATCTGGCTTCTTTATGATATGTTTAAAAGTCTTTATTACACTCGATGGTGCATCTTCTGACATAGTGTCCACTGCTTTTGGAGAAGCAACCAGCACACATCACACACTTCAAGGACTTTGAGGAGTTTGCTGCTTGTTAGCATAAGCTCATGGCTCGGTGAGGATTTAATCCAATAAGCCCAACTACCATCACTCCATTAGTTTGATGAATAGATTCAGCCAGAGCCTTAGATGTGTTTAGCTCAGAAGTGAATCCATCAGGGAGTGAAGGTCATCCAGCTCCCCTCATCCACGTGTTAATTGCGTCCAGCTCTCCTGTTTGAGGCACTTTTAAATTACATTACTTTTGGGTTGTGTCTTCACTGGGCATATTTAAGTGAGTTGTGCCAGAAAGACAGACAACAGAGGAATTAACTTTCTCTGGGAGGTAAGTTGTCAAGCACAGCCTTAGGTCAGACAGCCTTGGGTTAGATATTTACAGGACACCATGAAACACCTCAGGGCTGCTCAGTTCCAGCGTGATGTCTCAGTCCTGCATGCCCAGCAAATTTGGCTGTTTATGGGGACACAAGGATGGGCTGGACAAGCCTGTCCTTCACCTCGACCTGCTCAGCAGTGTGCAAAATGTTGGAAAGCCTTATAGCAGGTGTGAAGGAGAGGACATTTTCCCAGTCTCTCTCTCTTGGGGCAGCAAGAAGAACTCAAGCAATGTCATTGTCACAGGGAGGGACAAAAAAATGGTGATAAGATGTTGAGAGAGAAGCTGAGACATTTAATTTGTGGAGCTGAGTACCCTTATTTTCTGACACACTACAGCAGCTCTGTTTCATCTATTGACCTGCAAGGAAACCTCTGCAGCCCCCAGACAGGACCATCAGCAACCACCCTTTTCTTTTTCATTTTGTGCCTAATTTTGTCAGCTTCTTTGTTTCTTGGCAGAAATACCTGCCAGATACCAGCATTTTTAGCCAGTGATAAAATCCCAATATTTCAGAGGTCATTTTTGTTTCAAATCAAATTTCAACATAAAATGGTCTTCCATCTCCCTCCTCCAGAAATGACTAATGAGAATAATCAAATTGAATGGTATTGAAAACATCAAATAATTTTGTTTCGACAATATCTAAATGCACCATTTCCATACGGTGCACACATTTTTATTCTATAATAACAAAGCATTATACCAGCAAATATTAATAACACAACTGAAATATAATATTAAAATTGATGTTTGATATTATCCTAAAAGTTCAAGTGAAATGAATGGAAATAAGTGAATTGAAAAAGGAATTTATTTACATCACCAGGATGAGACCATTTGGTATCAAAAGAAACTTACCAAGAGCTTTTTCCAGGGCTTTCCTTGTTCCATAACCTCCATTGAGGAGAATAATATTGAATTTCAGTAATTATGAAGTTATTTAAGAAAAAAACCCTATGACTCCAGAACATAAAAAGACACTCATTAGGCTTCTCAATAATCTCTGGGCCAGTGAGGGGCTGACATTCTTCCTACCCTGGATGAATTGATTCTGTCACCAGCAAACGAAGTGCAGTCAAGCTCTTGACTTGAATCATAAATCCTATGTAAGTCACAGTTAACAGTAAAGTGAACTGCAGCAGATAAAAGAGTCTGACAACAGGCTGGTCCAGGAAACAGTCTCCAGTAAGGAAGGGGAATGTAAATATTCTATTTCAATATCTGAAATACTTCTTAGTTTCCAGAACTCCATGTAGTAGGAATGTAGGGAGTTGTAGCATGTCAGTACAAGAGATCCTATCACCCTGAGCTTTTCCCATAAAACCAGAGTGCCTGACCATGTGATTATCAGGGTGTTTAGGTCCTGGGGGCCTGTTAGGCTGAATCTGCTAAATTGTTTAATTGTTTTCAGTTAGGTGTTGTTGTTTTTGTTTGTTTTTTTTGTTTTTGTTTTTTGTTTTTGTTTTTGTTTTGTTTTGTTTTGTTTTGTTTTTTTTAGCAGACCAATCTGCTGGGTAGACAGACACTGAGACAAAGGAAGCCAATGGACATGATCTTTATGGATTTCAGTAATGCTTTCTATACTGTCTCTCATAGCATCCTTCTGGGCAAAATGTCCATCCCCCAGATGAATAAAAACAGCCTGTGATGGGTGTCAGGGGAGGTTTAGGTTGGATATCAGGGAAATGTTTTTCACCCAGAGTGTGGTTGGGCACTGGAACATGCTCCCCAGGGCAGTGGTCACAGCACCAGCCTGACAGTGCAAGAAGCGTTTGGACAACACTCTCAGGCACACAGTGTCACTCTTGGGGATGGTCTTGTGCAGGGCCAGGAGTTGGGGTCAATCTTCCTTGGAGGTCCCTTCTGTGATTCTGTGAAAAGTCCTTGCAAAAACCCCTCCACATAGGGAAATTCTACAGAGTGAGGAACCTTCTGTACAGAAAGCAGTCCACACAACACAGTGTACAGCAGCTCATCTAACACAGATCTAATTGTCTCTTTTCCTGAAAACTGTGTCTGCGGAGATGTGACCAGGCACCTTGTCCTAGAAAGCTGTGCAGAGGAGCTTCAGTGTGGTAAAGAATCCCTCCCCCACCAGCAGCAGCCAGACAGCAAGGCCATCCTCTGGCTGAAAGCTTTGTCTCTCTGTGAAATGGCATTGATGAAGACAGTGTTTGCAATGGGTCAAAAGGATGGGAAACTCTGGGTCACAGCACAAGGAGTTAGGAGAGAGAGACAGACACACTCACATCCATTGAAAAAATTAGTCAAGGCTTCTTCTGCTGGGAAGTCAGGCAGAAGGGTGGACTTTCCCCACCTTTGCTAACTATGGATGTGTGCACTGACACTGAGTCTGCTCTTAATGGCTTGGCAAGGGCAGCCCCAGTGCTTTGTTGGTGTAAAACATGACAGAGTAAGAAAAAACTGTTGTAAAAATTGACACAGCCATGGAGTATGGGCAGGGAAACACTTCCCTGAAGATCTGGTTAATCACCCAGAGACCACCAGCACAAGAGTTGAGATCGCAAACACCAGCCAGATATGTTGATTAACACAACCTGAGCTTGACCTAAAGGCTGCCATTTAACAAGACCTTTTACATTAAACATCTTAGGCCCAGCTCTTGGAAGGAGATGGCACAGCCGAGACTTTCTGTGCTGATCATGTATTCAGATTTTATCACCAAGCACTGAAAGGCTGTTGATTCACTTGATTTGTGACAAGTTCAACATTTTCTAGTCTAACTGCTCTCAGCAAAGACAATGATGAAATCGCCCTTGCATTTAGTTCTACCCAAGATCAGTTAAGGTTCCCGTGTTTAGTATTTTAAGATCCATTGAGACCAAACTCCTTCACAGACAGAGAACAGAACTTCATCAACAAACCAGACAGCATGATTAGGAGAAATACAAGCAATCTTCTTCACCTCAGCTTTACTAAACAAAACAAAATGAAAAAATATTGCATTATCCCCCAAATGAGTTAGGGAGAGAGCTGATTAAAAAGTGTGTGACAGAACATATTTCTCCTTGAAGATGGTATTTCATCAAAATGGCCTAATTCTGAACGAAGTAATATAAAAGAAAGTTTGTTTTTTGAAACAAGGCTGGAAGAAAAAAAGTTCAAATGTTCCTTTCTGAACTTGCTGCCTCTAAGATCTCCTGGGGCGTGGCTGCAAGCCCACAGCTTCGGAGGTGCTTTTTTTTTTGAAAGGAAGGAGGCAGACACTCATCAGTCTAGCTGTGATGCCCAGAATGACACTGATATCCACTCATTTCTTTCACAAGCCCTTAACAAAGATTAATTGGAGGGTTAAAAGCAGTCAACTCAGATTTATCAAGTCATGCCAGAACAATGACAGTGCTAGTGATGGCATTTTTTTTCCTGGGTGACCTGACTGAAGGGGAAGGGGAAAGTGGTGGGTATCAGTGAGTGTACCAGCTAACATGAGTGAGGTCTTCTGATGCTGCCTCCAGTAAAGCAAGTTAATTCACAGTGTGGGTGAAGTCAACAGGAGGTGCAAACAATGCCTGATTCTAATCAATAGATTTATTAAATACAGAAATGTTTAACTGACATGTCCCAGAGAAAGTCTGAGAGGTTTGGGATGACTCTGAGGCACAGGATTTTGTAAGACTTGCCTGGGTGAAGTAGGAAAATGGTCTGCAGCCTTTCAGGTGACATTGGCTAAAGACACACTTGGTGTGACACACAGGGCAGGATAATTCAGCAGTCTGAGATGAAGGCATGGATTATAACTCTGAGAAGAAGCGAGGTGCAAAGGACAGACACTCTTAGGGATGCAGGATGCTCTAGCAAAAAGGCAGAGCTGATTTGGAACAGTGAAAGTGGGAGTGCAGCTTGAAAGACAGTGCTTTTGCTCTGGTCACCTCAGGGATGGGAGGGTCTTGAATCAAATGTTGTGCCTGATGGTGAAGCTGTGATCCAAGAACAATGCAGGGACACTGCCAAAATTACAGTGCAGAGAAAGAGCAAGACAGAGGGGCCATATGTAACACACAGTATGAGAGGAAAGAACTGGTTATCGGAGAAAATAAGAGACTGAGCAGAGACTTTAAATTATTTTTTAGCAGGTAAAAGGTGGTAGTGAAGAGGTAAGAGGCTAATTGTTCTCTTTGTTGGGCCTAGGTGAGGTAAAATGGAAAAACCAGCAAAAACTTCTCATTTTCACAAGAACTTCTTGCAATTTCTCTATCCTAACCAGCTGACCTCAAGGAGGGGTGCTGATCCCACCAGAATGGGTTACCTTTCTTAATCTGCAGCAATGCAGTTCTGGTTTCTTTCCAGTTCATGTTCCTGTCGGGATGGTGTCAGAACTGAGTGTGTTTCAGAGTGCCAGATTAGCTGGAGGTGACAAGTTTGGCCTGGTCTGCCAGGAGTCTCTGTGAAGATGTGCACCAGCCTTCTCCTGAATCAGGGAGGTGCTGTAATGTGTGAGGGTGGTAAGAATGCCTCAGAGGTCTCAGTTTTTGTGGAACTCTGTGTTTGCTACTGCAAGAAGTGGTAGAACAGCCCTGAAGAGAGGCTGCCTACACGGCTCCCAGAGTGGGCATTCTTTTCTCAATGCCAGATTCAAATACATCTCACTGTGTAACACTGTTGGGAACCTTAATTTGTCCTTGGTGCCTGAGAAAGGGAATTATCTGAACTGTCTTGTTTGGCATTTCTCGGTATAACACCAATTAGTTTTCATTTAGAAGATTTATTCCAACTTTTGTGGCATGCCTTGGTGGGAACAGGGCTTTGATTGTCATTTCCTAATGCGTCCATGCTAACTCATGTGTGTGAAGCTCAGACCCACCAGGATTCAGACAAGCTGACAAATCCCCACAGTCAAAGGCAAATTTTCCAATATATGTAACTGTGAGAGGTATTTTTATTACAGAACATTGTATCAATTACAGGTATTCAGAGGCATATCAGATTCTCTAGTCTGACACACTTCCCTTTGAGATGAGCATCTAATGAATTGTCCACAGCTTCAATCTTCCCTCAAATTACCTGCTTTTTTGGAGAGGCATAATGAATACAAATTGCATTATAGCTCTGACGCCACTAGCCCGTCATTTAACAGACACATGGTCCAGGTAGAGCCTGCCAGTCCTTCTGCAAGAGGAAATAAAGAAACGAGAAATTGAGAAGAAAAAAGAAAAAAAAAAAAAAAAAAAAAAAAAAAGGAAGAATAAGATAATTCACAGGTGTTGAAAGGCTACTTTAAATTGCAATGGCACCACTGGTGCACCACAACAGTGGAAGAAAGGAGAGTTTCTGGCTTTCAGCTGGAGTTCAACATGTGAAAGCTTTTTGCACTTCAAAAGATGCTTTTTGGACAGGGAGACAAAAAAGGAAGGGATACCAAGAAACCCTGCTTCTCCTGCCTTCTCATAGAGCATGTGGCTGCACTGTGGAGCTCCGTGCCACTGTCAGTTGTGGCTACTGAAAACATCAGGGCATTACAGAGAGAAAGTTGACAATTAGAGTGTTTACCTTAAGGTTGTAATCCATATTGCTGAAGAAAGGTTGGTGTGCTCACATTAGACACTGTTTCTGTCCACCTAAAATTAATATTTCCCTCCGAGTTAAAACAGTGTATTTTCTGCCAGACATAATGTGTGATGTACAGCCCTGTGAATTAATGAAGCACTGCCTCCCTCCAGCTTAGCTTTTCCTGCTGAGTCTGATAATGAAATTTAGTCTTCTTTTATATACTCAATTAAAGTAAGTTAAGAACTGAGAGTGTGACTTCATTTATTCTTTGGACAGCATGTATTTTCTTTGTGCAACATCAGTGGTGAAGTGCATAACCCTGTTTCACCCTGATCCTTTGAACCTCTCATTTTCTGAGAATAGAAATGAATTGGCGTGAGCTAAAGCTTGCTGGAAACAGCAAGGACCTTCTCGTGGGAGTCAACATTCCACTCTTTTCATAGCAGATTCTCTGAAGAGCTGAGTTCCCCTGCAGGGGCCAGACTTAGAACAGAGCTGAGCAGGTGGGACACCACCTGGGAAAATCTACTGATAAATGCAGAGCAGAGACAGCAGGAAGGTCTCTGGAGGGGCTGAGAGGAGATTTTTCTGAGATCCTCTTTCAGGGTTCCCACCTGTTTTCCTGCTGCCAAGCTGCAGTGGCCCCTGAGAGATACTCTGCAGACTTGTTTTGGAGGAGGAGTCCAGCACAAATTTGTCTACCTTCAGCTCTGCTGAAAGAGTGCAGCTCCAATCTCACTTTATTAATTACTTTGTCTCTAAACAACACAAGGTCTACATTTACCTTCTGGCTTTACTTATTGGTCATGCTTAGTCCAAAGTTCAGGGCAAAAGTCCAAAAGTGTTGGATTCTGAGGGTGACTAACACAAAACTCCTTTTCTGTTCTTCACCACTGCAGTGATGATGTGGTCCTGACCTTCTCTAGGGTGATTTATCCACAGCTCCAAGTAGGTGCAAAGCCCTGAGACACAGGAGTTATGGTGCACCTTCCTCCAGAAGAGGGTCAGTTCATCACCTGCACATCCCAGAACAATTACAAGACCCTGGTTCACTCCTCACCACGGCTGCACTGAGCAAGGCTGAGAAACTCATCAACCTGAAGATTTGTTGCTAATGGCCTGCTTGGAGGATTTGTATTTCATCATTTTTCCAGGCTCACCTCCAGTTTTTTTTCTCTGCCCTTCTCTAGAATCCTTTACTCCTGTTCATATCCACACCTCTCCCTGCTCTCTGGTTGCCCTTTTTTCCCCTTTGCCAGCCACCTCTGAGGGCAGTGACATGGTGGCACCTGACATGTGCCTGTAGTTTAGGATGTGACCTGCCTCACACAGGTCACCACCGAGCACTGCTCTCCTAGAAGAAGGAAAAGCACATTTATCCAGCACTGGCCTGCTTGCAGACATCAGGTTTGGACCCACCTGTCCCTGCTCTGGGTGCAGCAGCTCTTGACCAATTTGTGCAGAACTACACATAGAAGGGGCTGCTTTCCCTGACTTGTGGCTACATGGCTACTAATTACCTGTCTCTGCAGGAGTGCAGCCCAACACTGTAATTATCAAAGTTATTAATAATTACAGAATATCCCGGAGGATGGAAAACCATGCATACTGTTCCTGGGAAATTCACCTTCCATGGAAAAAGGAAGGAGGAAGGGGCCACTTACCTGCTTTTAATTATGGATTTCTTTGTCTGCAGCAGCATCTTGGATCTCTTCTGGCCCATGAAAACTCACAAATCAGATAATTTAAGGGGAAAAAAAAAAAACCACCAAACCAAAACAAACCAAAACAAAAAAACAAACAATCAACAAAACCAAACAAAAACACCCCAAAAATGCAAGCTGAAAACCAACAAGGCTCATAATAGAATGGAACAAATTTGCAATAATACCAGTGTTGCTGCCAGTGACAGCAGGGAAGATTCAGCAGCTCAGGGCTTGCTCTACTGCCCTTCACTGGTCTTTCCTGGTGGCTCATTAGGTAGAACTCTCGCAAAACAGTCAAAAACGGTTTCCCCTTAGAAAATCCATTCAGCAAAATTATCCATCCACAAATAAATGTCAAGACAAATCGTTTCACCTTGCCCAGGTCATTCTGATAATGTCAAGCCACTGCATTTCAGTCCTCTTGATGATTTGTTCCAGTGACAAAATATCCTGCTTCACAGCTTTCTCTGTTAAATTCCATTTTGACTTTACACAAACATATTAACATTAATTTTCATTTAAATGGACCTTACAATTTGCAGCATTAGTGTTTTGGCTTCAACATTTTTAAAGCCAAATGCGTGCTTTGCTGCAGGTTGCTTTGGTATTACTGGATGCAAACAACCATCAATATTATCACCAGGTTAGTGAAACATGTTTGTCCAGCACTGGGCTGTACTGAGAGTTTGTAAAAGAGGGATTCTGCAATAAAATCTCAACCTTTTTGACTGGTTGTTCCATTTATGAATTAAAGAGAACTTGGAAACAATAGACCTTGCAGGGTGATGGAAGATCCTTCTTTCATGTCCCTTAAGTTGCAAACCCTGACAAGTGGTTTGGCATTTAAAAGTTTTCAACAAATTAGCATGTTGGTGCTAATTTAGCAAAGATTTTTAGCATGTCCCAGGTTCTGCTGTCCAAGCCTTCCTTCACCTTCTTCAGCATGATCTCCTCCTGAGCACACTGCTGAGTACTACTCCCAGAGCCATGAGTCATTCCTCAGCTCCTTCAGTCTGGTGGGGTCACCTCCCTTCCTCACAGCTCCCTGGACATTCTTTATATCTGTCTCCTGCCCAGCTGGAAAGTGGCATGTGGGAGATACATGGCCCATCTTGCTCCATGTCCTGGGTGCCAGGCAGTACCAGGGTATCCAGCTCAGTGAGTCACTTAGGGCAGAGCATTTTCTCTTTCTTCCTTTTCTTCCCTTTGCCAAGCCCTGCATTGAGTCATCAGCTTGACATTATAAGAAAGGTCCCTAACAACCAAAACATCAGGTGCAAAGCTCTTCTGAAACACCAGCTAGGGAGGTGTCACACAGCGGGTACAGAAGGAAATTTGCAATCCCACCCTTGGCCTTTTCAAGTCTCTGCACTGGAAAGCATCTCTGGCCCTTGTGGACTAGTTAGATGAGAGGATTCATCCTATGTAGGCATTAGTTATATGTCTTGGAAAAAGACCTCTATTTTCCCTTTCCTGCACTCCCATGAAATCCCCAGTCTCAGAGGGGGAGGGAGGTACAAGTCTGAATGCCTATAAATAACACCACTGGAGGGGTATTCCTCCAAAAAGGAGATCTACAGAGGCACAGCCTTTCACACTAATAAAGGGCCCTTTCCTCAAAACCAATGCTCTGGGGAAGCAGAGGAAGTTAATGCCTGTGCTTCAGACAGGGCGAGACATCCATTTCTGTGGATGTGAAAGTAAGTACATGTGGGAAATACTAGATATCAATGCAAATTCTTTCTAGCAAGCAGCAATGTGGCCTTAATTAGCAAGATTTAACTCTGTTAAAATGAAGAAATTTATCTTCCGTGCTCAATGCTTACTGCACAGCTGGCTGTGATAAGTTGCCTGCATTTTAAGACCAGCAAATGAACTTTTTAATGTAAGCCACTCTTGTGAAATGCCTGTGCTGATGGTGGCGAGACACTTACTTCTCATGAAAGCACCTGCTCTGCTCCTTCTAAGGGATGGTGCAGAGCTCCAAACAATTAAGTGTTTTTTGCACTTTTCTCTGCACAGAAAAAAAAAAAAAAAAAGAAAAAAAAAAGAAAAAGTATATCTCTGAACTTGAAGAGGTTCTCAGAAGGCAAAATTCTCTTTTGCCAACCCAAAACCCAGAGGCATGTGATGAAAATGCAACCTTGAACTATCTGTACTCTTGGTCAGCCCATTGGACTGGATTTGCCTACTTTCTGGCCATTTCTTTTGCTTCTTCGCCAGCTGGGACAGTAATAGATAGAGCTGGAAGTATTTTGGCAGTCACCCAGGTGCAAGGTGTAGGGCGAGGAGGGGAGCCACGTGAATCACATCCTTCCAGGTGCAGCAACTTTCCTCCTGGCCCCTTAAACAATGAGGGAAAGTAGGGATTTAGTTTATATAAAACCTTATCCCTGTGACTTGCAGCTTAGTGGGGACAACCTTGGAGGTGAGTCAATCCCTGATTTGCCTTGGGCTATGATGAAAATTGCTATGCAAGCTCGAGGGCTTCCAGCTATCCCATGCTCCTCCCTGGAGAGTGCTGCTGGATTTCTCTCTGGAGCATGACAGGGTTTGTCTTACACAAACCTTTCCTGCAGAGGTTAATGCAGAGTGGGGCTGACTTGGTAATGTTGCTTCTGATCTGATGCTTTGGTAAGGCTTTCCTGAAGGTAAAAGATTAGGTTAGTGAATATTTGAATATGTAAACTGGGAGGTTTTAATTGAGAAACAGTTTTCTCCTGCATTCACATAATTAAGTGTGTTTTCCCACATGGGTTCCTATTCATGTACCAATACATTTCCCCCTGGGAAAAGCCAGTACTGGCTTTATGAGGCATGTCCTTTTGCTAAGCAAGCTAATTTTCCTCAATATTTAACTGGGTGGGCTTTTTAATGCAGATGCCCACTTAGAGTTTTCAGCCTCCTCTGTATGTTTAAGAAATCTCAAATGAACAAGTGTGTTGTGACATTCCCTACACTCACAACAAACAGCACACCCACTGAACTAGAACTAAGTGAGCTGGCAGAAGAGCTTTTGTTTTGTTTTAAAAAAAAAAAAAAGTTTGAAAAAAAAAAATAATGGAGCTTTGAGAGGACAAAAAGCTTATTAATTTACTTATGAATTCTGCTTATGAATTGCATTTGTAGTTTGCCTTTCAATCTGATGTTCCGTGCAGATGTGTATTGGAGTTGGACAGCAAAAGTGAGACACAGAGGTACAGGAATACTAAAAATCAGCTCTGGACAAGGGGACAAATGTCTCCTGTCACCCTCAGGCAGGATGAGCTCTGTGTTGTGTCCGGCTGAGTACAGAGGGATTTTGGACCATTTGCTGATGCTGCCCAGCTCTATCTCTGCAAGCCTGGTGGAGCTGCTTGTGGAAGCACTCAGGCTTGCATTCCAAATCCTCCCCAAATGTATCTACATGTGCCATCCCACATGGGGCCAGCAGTGCCAGAAGGGGGAGGGCTGTAATGCAAGGATGTGTTGGATACACATTCAGTGATGTGACACAAAGGGTTCTGACTCCATCAGACTCTCTTGAGCCGTATCCCAGAAATGCCTAAGAGACTCAGATGGGGGGGGGGGGGAAGGGGGGGGGGAAGCAGCAGGAAGAGGCCACACAGTGTGCCAAAGCTACCCTATGGATTATGATTCTGGGTGCTTCTGCTGCTCCAGCTCTGATAGCTCTTGGTGGACTCAATGAGAATGGGAAGACTGGTGAGGGTAGATCCATGGGATGCAGAATGACACCCCTCAGAAGGTTCTGGGAATGCAGGGAGAGCTTAATCCTTAATCTAGGCCCAGGAGGTGAAGAAAAGGTTGCCACAGTTCCACTTCTTATTTCATGGGCATCAAGGTGAGGAAAGATTCACAGTGAAAATTATGCAGAGGGATGCAGGGTACAGAGCTCTGTTAAGAGCTGTGCATCTCCTTGTCTCCATATTCACACCTTCCAGAAGAAGGCTTTTCCTGATGGATGCAACCACATTTGGGAATAAACCCCTGGGGCTTCCAGTAAGGCTTCCCCAAGTGAGGCCCCCCTCTGAGGAAGGATTTCCCTGTGCAGGTGTATCCCTCAGGTATAATGCCTTTGATCCCACACCTTCTGGCCTCTGCTTTGTCTCTCTCTGATTATTGCTTCCCTCATGTACGTATTCCATGTAAGACACATTGGGGGCACAGTGGCAGCAGGATATGTAGGGGTCTGAAGAATCTATTAACACCGATAACATTAATTACAGTGCAAAACAAAGCATCCATGAAAACATATCCCACAGGATCTAAAGCAAAGATTCATTAGCTCAAGCCAAGTAACTCTTCTCCAATCTGCCTGCCAGGGAGAGCACTCTGTGAATGGCAGCCAAAGAAAACTAAATTTGTCCTGGCCATGAGGAACCACTGCTCCTCTCAGAGTTTGTCACCAAAAAGGAACAGAGAGACTGGAACTGCTCAAGTCGTCAGCACCACTGAAAGTATTAGAAAAGGTCCTGGAAACAGAAATTATCTTTGGTTTTGTATAAAGCACCTGTTGGATCTGATAGGGGCTTTAACATAATGCCAGGTGATTAAGCAGCATGAGTCCTCAGGACACAGGTGATTGCAGCTGGAAATCAGTGCAGAGCATGAAATTCTAATGAAAGCAGAATTGCTAGACAGGATTGAATAACTGCTCATAACTGTTTTGCTACTGGGAAGGCATAAAACCCCCCTAGGAAACAGCAATCTGTCCAAAACAAAATTATTTCCCAACTTTCACCAACTAGTAGATACTGTAAGGCTGGGAGCTGTGGATTTCTAACCTTTCCAAAGAGTTTTCTAAATTTTCTTGGCTGAAAGTCAGCACTTTCTCCTTAGCCATAAAAGTAGCTAATGAGGGCTTGTCTCCTATTACATTATTGACATTAATAATATCTCCTAATGGCCAGTTTCAAAGGCTTTTGTGATGGGGAAGGGAGAGAGGTAAGGATGAAATTTATAGTTTTTGTAAATTTGTGGCTGTTCTGCTTTGTCTCAGATTGTCCAGTGAGCAAAAAAGTTGAAAGTCTGGCTTGAGCTTCTATAAAAAGCTCTCCTAGAGCTGCAGAAAAGAACCAGCTCTGAACCTTCCTGACATGGAGGAGGTGTCTGCAGAAATCAGTCCCACAGGCAGAAACATCTCTGGGTCGTACGCCAGAAACACCTGGGTTACGATTCAGCTGTAGGGGGAGCATGCAGGGAGAAGAAATCCAGGCTCCAGATGTTTTCTCTGAGAGAAAAGCAAAAATCTGTCTTGCAAAGTCCTGTGACATCAAAGACAGGGCTCAGCCTGGGGCTCGAGTGAACAATTCTGGACATTCACAGTGCTGAGGATTAAGTAGTTGGTTGGAGAAGTTAGTTCTTTCCATGTCTCTATGGGTGACAAAACCAATGCAGGAACTTTATTTTTCCAAAGAAATTAAGAACTTGCTTCTCCCAAAAGAAGGTTAGCATTAGATAATGTGGGTTTTCTTTGACCCAGATATAGAGGGAGCAAAGCTGAAGGTGAAAATGAATTTGGGTGGTGTGGACTGGGCAGGAAGAGCTCTTCCAAGGCTAATTTTACCCTTTTGGCACCCACCTTTTCTTGCCGTGAGTGTGGTTCTCTGTTCTTCTTCCTTAGAGAAGGAAGCTGCACGAAGATGATGGACATTCACAACGGGCTTGGAACAGCACCTCATGCAAAAAATACCCAAGAAAGGCCAGCTGAACAGCAGCCAGAGTGACAAATTCCTTGTCAAGTGAGGTAATGGGGAGGAAAATTGTATGGTAATGCCATTTCTTTTTAAACAATTCTGTCTGTTTTCCAGTCATCTGCTGGGATGTCTGGGGCTGAAGATACTCAGATATGTGAAAAATATACCAGAAAGAGGGGATAAATGAGCAGATGGATGGATAGGGAGATAGGCAAAGCCATGCTAGTTTCAAACTAGTGCAAGTGTTTTATCCATGGAAACTTGTCCTCAGAGTGCCCCAAAAGCACTAGGTGGGAGTGTTATAAATGATCAATAGCCAATCCAATATCAAAGAATTTATTTAGCAATTTCCAAAATCAATCTGAGACAGCCACAATAAAATTGGACAACATCGATCGAATGCTGGGTGGACAGAGGAGCAGCCACAACGGTGCTGTCCACCTCGTCCACGGATGCTGGTTTTCAGAGCACTTATACAGTTTTTCTGCCCAGAGGCAATGTCTATTGTGAGTCTTTGTCCAGTCCGCATATTCATGTATTTCTTTATTTCAGTGTTGGGGCTTGAAAGAATTTCCTGGCGGCATGAAAGGTGTTCTGGGAACCTTGCATTGGGATGCTGGTCTGTTCAATCTCTGGATGCCCTCCACCTAGATTGATATCAGATGTTTATCAGCCGTGAAGTGTAAGTCCACCCTTGATGAATGGGCCATCTCCCATTCAGCCTTGCCATTTCTGTTGCAAATTCTGCCATTTCACATTTGCACAATGGGCCTTGGAATTTTGGAGACACCTTGTGCAGCTTTGGGAATCCAAACTTACAGTGACAATTTCAAGTTTATAACATACAATATTATTTATATACGAATTTATTCACTACATCTACTACAGGAGTGTTAATGCAAAATGCATAAATAGATGTGAACCATGGAACAGGGCATGGATATATTGGAGACATTTCTTCATCACAACTAAGTGGGTTTAGTGGATAAGAAGTAACTTTAATCTACAATCCTAAACAGCAACAAATCCACGGTGTCCTGTACTTCTGGCTGGGTGAAGCAGGAGGTCAGAATTTCCTCTTCTAGCCAGGAGAGGGGTGACAGGCTGAAGATGCAGAGGGTCTGTCAGCCCCCAGATTTCATCTTGCTGTTGAAATGGATGGCAGCTGGCCATCTTCCATCTGAATATCAGTCCAATTCCTTGCTCTGCCCCTTGTGCAAAGGCTGAGAGGTCACCTGGCAGCCTGGACATGAAGGGTATAAACCCTGGGGATGAGATGGGCCATGATTAAGGGCTGGAGGGACCACAAAACCTAAAATCTACCCAAGCCCTTGTGCTTGTCATTACCTTGTGGTATCCTGGAAACACCCAGGAGGAAACAAAATGCCTGTCATACTGATGGAAATTTGATAGCCTAAGTCTGGGCCCTCGATAAGTCGAAGTTGCTTATGCTACTCCTTGAAAGGATTTCTGAAAGGAGATTTGTAGGAAGTTGGGAGCTTTTCTGGCACTTGGGGAAGATGTATAAATGGATGAGATTGCTAAAAATAGCCGAGAGGCTTTCCAAAACAAAAACAAGCAGACTTCACTCAAGCTCACCAGGAAAGCAGAACGATTTTTCTGCAGATGGGTTTGCAGTTTATGAACTGGTTGGAAAGACAGTGACTGCTGGCCCATCCATCCATATCAGAGCCCCTCAATACAGCTGAATACACATGTAAATTGGCTTATTTCCAGAGGCATTCACAGGGAAAAGAGGGCCCTGCCTTTTCTCAGCTAAGAGTCAATTACCTTGCAGTTTGGGTCTTAAGGCTTGGGGAAATTTGCCAAGATGGTGGGAATGATCCCATAGGATAAGTGCTGATGGGACTGGTAAATACTCAGCAAACTGAGCCTCAGTTACCTGACTCTGAAGAGTTTCAAGCCTCGTTGGAGGCACTGTGGGAAGCAAAGTTACATCTGTCCTTTGTGTCAGCAATTTACCATGTCTGAATAAAGGTGCAGAGAAACTTGTCTGTCCAGAAAGCCTGAGCCACCATGACAACAACTTACACAAATCAAGTTCTCTGACACAATTCTGAACAAGCATTTGGGGTAGATTATTCGGATTCCCTTGCTCTGCAACAATGACTAATGCAAGGTTTAGGTTGTAGCAGATATAGACAGTAATTGAATCACCCAGACTGGGCCTCATCCTGAGGCCTGTAGGAGGTAGTGGCACAGGTGGAAATTCAGTGCCAAGAGTGTGGCGCAGTTAGAATTATAATTCAAGGTGTTAGCAAGGGTCAGAGGGTTTTACAGTAGTTAGCAAGTACGGTAATTGGTGTGGACACAGTAGCTGCCTTAAGAGTTTATTCAACAATAAGTGTTTACATTCTTTCCTGTGCTGTGTGCCAATGAGAATACACCTGTAACTGTAAACTATGTAGACTGTATAAAATCTGCCATCTTACACAAAATAAATGGAGAACATAGCATTGATCATGTTGATTGGACCTGCGTTTTTGCTCTCGCCCGAACTCCCCGTTGATTTCAGGGTCACCTCGCAACTTTAGGTGATCTTTAAAACAAGGCTTTCATACTGCTGTCCATGGCACTGAAACCATTGAGATTGATTGCAGATGCAGCAAGCAGCCTTGACAAATGAATGTTCCAAGTGTAAACATTTGGAAAGTCAACAAAGGTAATAAATCTGTGCAGAGTATGAAAAAAAAAATAGCTGAATAAGGGTTTTTGGGGATGTTTGGCCTGGACACCACAGAACTCTGACAGCTCTGGAAACAACAATCATTATTATATATTGCTTTTGATTGCTTTACTTCATCACACGGACCCACAGGCAAAGCAGGATGTGCTGCAGTGTGCATTTAACTGGGAGATGGAAAAGAATGTGGGGGATTTCTCAGCTTCTGGTTAGTTTGTCTGGGAGTGCCTGCAGGATTTTTCAAACAGGATATTAGTGTCCAAGTCCCATTTTTTAACTGATCTATGAACAGAGCTGATAAGATTTTGTAAATGTCCAAAGGTAGATCTGCACCCTTAGGCTTTTGGGGTGCCCAGAAGTATCAGATGAACCAATTGGTATCTAATCTATGAGTGCCTTTTGTATATCTCAAAAGCTTTCCTGTGTCTTACAGCATTCTTAATGATCCAGACTCCAGATGACCAGAGCCCTAGCTAATTCCTGAAATAGAGGTTTGGCCATCTTCAGACCTGATCATAAAGCTGCTCTGCAAACCAGGATTTCTACGCAAGATGCAGTGGTTCAAAAATACATATTCACAGTTCCAGATCCTTACATCATTTCTCAGAAATGCTCAGCTACACAGATCTCCCCAGTAGAGCCAAGGAAAAATGAAGTTGCACTTGATAGCAGACTTCTTCCCAGAAATTTAATAACATTTATTCTTATGTGCATGTCAGAAATTATAGGCTTCAATCTGGTGCTCCTGAAGTCACTGGAGAGAGGACAATTAGCACTAAGCTGTCTCTGTGAGCCCAGTATTGCATTGTTAAAGCCTTCTTTGCCTCTGGATTTAGGGACACTGCCTTGCAGTCATCTCAGTGTTACAAAAATCTTCAATGACAAGTGTCAACAAATGGCACAGAATTAGAGTACTTTGTTAGCAAGTTCTAGTTTTTATTTTGCTTCTCCCTGTTCCTCCCTTGTTGTCCGGCAGCCCCCACCCCCTGCATGAGTTTCCATAGAAACAGGATGAACAGGTTCCTCTGCATCCTCCGGTAGGATTCAGGCAGCAGCAGAGATTCTCAGCGTAGAGCCATGGTTGTAAACAAAAAGAACACCTTTGTCAAAATCAGTGTTTCACCTGAGAAAAACATGAGCAAGCTGCCACCCTGTCCGTGAAGGAGTTTGTGTTTTCTGCCCCAGCTCACAAGGTGCTTTCTCCTGTAAAAACAGGGAGCACGGGTGCACTCAGTTACTGACCCACACCCACCTGTCCACACGTGCCAAGATAGACAGAGCAGCGTGACACTGCTGTGGCCTGGCACCAAGCACAGACATTCCCTGCAGAAGCCAGGAGCCAACATGGAAAAGACAAACATTGGCAGGGTTGTTCTGTAAAAACTCATCAGAGCTGGAGATGAAGCAGTCCCGTTTCCCACAAAAGCCACGCAGGGACACAACAGGCGTTGCACTGTCTTCAAGATTTCACCTTCCATCTCCTCATACAGCTCTTAACTGGCACATTTCTGTGTATTTTGAGACAAAACCTCAACTTGAATTTTTATTAAATTACGATAATTGCATTTGAGCTGGCATCATAACTAAGGAACAAACATGTATGAAGTTCTTGTGGAGCACTTAAAAAAATCATTTAATCATAAGATCTTTTTTATATATTGATGACTCTTGTAATAAATGATCAGCCAACTTAATCAATAAAAAGAATTTATTGAAAAATGGAAGTATAAGTTTTGAGAAAGCCACAAGCAAAACAGTGCCAAGCCCGGGGTCGGCACTGGGTGAACTTTAGATTCGGTCTCTATCGCCCCCAACCTCCCTCAGTTCATGAATTCTGCCTTCACAGGGTCCATTTTTATAGTTTTTTGGCTGGACAGGGGTTGCCTCATTCTTTTGTCTCTCTTGTTCTCCTAGCATATTCATGTAGTCTCTTTTCTTGCTGCCGGTCTGTCTGTCGAAAAGTTTTCCAGGAATGGATGAATGCTTGATTCAGTTTAAGGGAATCTGGTATTGGGATGCACACCCTTGACAATGCAAATTAACCTCTGATAGACACATATCAGGTGTTGATCACTGAGTCGTTGTCAGGCCCATCCTTGGAGGAGGCTCATCTCTGTTTGGTGCCACCCTCCTTTCTATTGCAAATCGGTTTCTTCCCCTGTTGCTGACAGGGGCTGCACAGCTCCTGGAAACTTCAATTCTGAAGCATGAATTATTTGATACCATATACTACAATCCATCCCCTTCTATATTAGCTTATTAATTCATACTTTTATTGTCAGGTTTTGATTTGTTTAGTTTATTACCAGTTTTGATTTCTATTTAACTGTTACAGCGACGCATGAATTAATACCCCTTATAGAACAGACAAACCTAAGTAACTATTCTAGATTCTACAGTTTATCATTCCTAATCTTCTACTAAATTTTCCCTTCTACCACCAGTACTTTACTGTATTTTAGTGTCATAGTGTTATCACGAGGTAGTTTTAGACTTTAAATAGTTTCTATTGACCAGAGTACTAGTAGGAAAAATCCCTTATCCTTGTTCAAATTTATTCTTGTAGTCATCCCATTCCTCCCATAATGTTGCACAATATTTCTCATAAAGGTTTCTTTCCTTGTTTACCCATGCTTCAAACTTAGCTAAAACTTCTGCCGCTTTACTTTTTTTCCTCCCCTTCCCTTAATTTCATTATTCTAGGTACCTTAGGGACTTGACCAAATTTTTCTGTGGCCAGTTCCAGATCTGTAGGCAGGGCTGCTATCTGCATACCTTGTACCATACAATGTGTTAGGCGAATAAAGCACGGTATTAAGCAGGGTAAAAATATTAGTCCAGCTACAGAACATAATATCAAGAAGCCCACCTTTTTCCACCAAGCTCCTTCCCCAGACAACTGATCCCACCATGAAGCTTGAAGGATAGAATTCCATTTCTGAACTGGAACATGTGCCACTTTCTTAATTTCTGCTGCACGGCCCCTGATAGTTTCCCCATAATCATTGATCTCTATACAACATTCAGACTCATTAAACTTTCCACAGACTCCTCCTTCCTCAGCCAATAGGTAGTCTAATGCTATTCAGTTTTGATATACAAAAGCCTGCATCTGGGAGTGTTGTTTGGCCAATAATTCGAGAGTGTGAGAGGTATGGTTTGATACAATTTCTACTACAGCCTGTAGTCTTATTAGTCTATTCAGTACATAGATTGGGGTTCTATATCCCCAGCTTCCATCCTGGGCCGAAGTTGCAGGGCCATAATTTGCTATTATCCTTTCTGCAGGCCATTCATCTTCTCCCCATTTCTGATTCCCTCCTGTGTTAGGAAGATCTTTCTTTAGTTCCCTTTTCTCCCTGCTCAGAGTTTCATACAGTGGTGCTCCCAAGAGACTGCTCTCGGACCTGGGTAGCATGAAGAAGGAGGGCTGAATCATCCCTAGAGTACAAGATCCTTTCCACCTGCGGGGTAACTCACTGTAAGCCTTTTTGCCACATATCCAGTGTATTTCATTAGGGGCTTTCCATTTGATATTTGTAGTTCCTGGCTCCTTCCAGTAATCTCTTAAACTTTCCAGAGATTGGTAAGGGTTAGCTCCAGAGCTTTCATGCCAACATAACCCAATTTGGTCAATCCAGTCACAATTTGTCCCCCTTTCTCGGCTCCAATATCCCACAGGAGGTTCTGGTTGCCAGGCCTTGGTTTTATTATTTGAATTCACTGCTAAGGTGGATACACAAGGAATTTATCCCACTACTTCAGTATATTCTCTTCCCTCTCTACTAATACAAATTGTTCCAATTGTTCTTTGATCCAAAATCCACCCTTCAGGTCGTGGCATTGTTTTGGAGATTTGAGTATTACCCCATTTTAGAAGCTGCTTTGGAGTTAGACTCTCACCTTTCCATGGCCATTTTTCAGCTGACTGAAGTCCTCCACAGACCAACAATTAGACAAACCTAATTCGGTCGCAATTTCCTGCATTAAATCTATAAACAGATTTTTGTTCAAGGCGGGTAATCCCCAATCACTATACTGCTTTTCTAGCTGCTCATATTGTTCACACAGAGTTTTTAACCTCTCTTGCTCCATCCTTTTCTTCCTCGCTTCTGACTCCTGTCTTTTTAATTCTTGAGCTATCTGTTTATTTTACTTTCTGGATCTACCCCTTCTTCATTTCTCGAAAAGCAAAAAGTCTTTTCAAATTTCAAGCATACTCTTTCATCATCATCTCTGAGGAGATCAAGTATTATAGGTTCATTATTGATGGAGAACTTTTTATCATATTTTAAATTCTTTCCTACCCAATAAGTCTTTCCGTTCATCACACACATTTCTAACTGATTGTGATCATAACATAACTTGTTAACTTGAAAGTATGCTACAAATGTGGATTCCATCCTACCTCTGATCCATACAGTATGATTACATTGGTTACAAGTAGGAATAGTAGGTATCCATTCAGTATCCCGTTTGTACACCGCGTGTGTCAACATTTTTCTTTCTGTCGATAGTATCTCTGACTGCCCATTCTTAGATATCGCTCTTGGGTTGTGACAGGATATCTCCCCTTCCAATTGACACGTTCTATATCGAGTGCCATTATAGGTACAGTACCTGTTTTCTTTGCCGTTCCTGCAATCATATTGGGCTTGGTATGCCATAATTTTAGTCATTGTTTGTCCCCTCAGGACAGTCTTAAAGCACTGTTCGCATTCATTAACTGGGCTCTGCCTCTTAGTGCTGAGCTGATTCTCTGGGGGCAGGCCAGCCGTCTTGCACACAACTAGGCTCAGGACCATCAGGATTCCCCACAGGTGTACTCCTCTGCCTTTGCCTGAGCCCACCAGGTTGCCACCAGCTGCGAGGTAATCCATCTTTTCGACAGCAGGGGTATTCTTCAGAGGTTCCATAATTGGACCAAGTTCCATACCTTCTTTTAAAGGTGCCCCACCTCGATAACTTTACTGTATCAGTGCTACAGGGTACTTTATTTGGCTTTCGGCACTTGACTGCTAGGACTTGTGCTCTTGAATCCAATTTTTCCCCTTATCCCCTTTTGAAACAAGAGAAACCACTCTGGAGAATCTAACTCCAGTAAACCCAAGTTCGTAGCGAGTACTAAGATATGGCTAGTCAGGTTTTGTTCTAGTGTTCCAGACACTTTGTACACAAGCTCCTAGGTCTATATCCCCTTCTACAGTGTGTGACCCAGATTTCGTGACAATAAACACATTCAAAGTGAATACATGGATAATATTCACATCCTGGCACCAAAACAACTTATCTTATCCCCCTCGGTCATTCAGCGTGTCAATGTAATTTTTATCCTTAAATCTCCTGGGGGAGAGGTCACTTTCCACTCAGGCTTCTCCTCCTGACGTTCAATCTTATTTACTCGAGAAGCATGCGTCCAGCCCTTCTCAGCTGTTCAAACTGCTGTGTCTGTGGTTAGAAGGACAAGAAAAGGACCTTCCTAGTAAGGAGTTAGAGGGACCTCTTTCCAGGTTTTGATTAACACCTCATCTCCCGGTTGTATCTTGTGTATAGCAAACCCCAAGGGAGTGCTTTGTGTTATTAGTCCATGTTTTCGTAGTTCCTGTAGGTTTTTATTTATTGCTATCAAATAGGGCTGAATTTTGCTGTCCTTTATCCTGGGGTGCCCCACTGGCATCCCATGTTCATAAAGCATTCCGTAAAGCATTTCAAAGGGTGACAGTCCAATCTCAGAGTAGGGCATAGTTCTAATATTTAGGAGGGCCAGGGGGAGACATTTTACCTCAAGACATTTTAGTTTCTTGCATTAATTTTGACAACTGGGCTTTTAACATCTGATTCATCCTTTCTACTCACCCTGAGCTCTGGGGGTGCCATGGGATATGATATTCCCACCGAATCCCTAAAGCATCTGCTAGCTGTTTGACCATTTCTGATGTAAGATGTGTCTCTTGGCCCGAATCGATATAATCTACTATCCCATATCGAGGTACAATTTCCTCTAATAATACTTTTGACACTGCCTGGGCCGTCGCTTGGGTACTAGGGAAAGCCTCTACCCAATGGATCAATTGGCCTACTATTACCAATAAATATTTATATCTCCTCACCTTAGGTAACTCAGTAAAATCTATCTGAATTCTTTCAAATGGGTGATAAGCCAAGGGACGGCCTCCTAAGAGTGTTTTCCATGCTCTGGTCCTGTTTATCCTTTGACATATCATGCACCCTTGTACTTCCTGCTTTGCTAATTCATAAATCCCTTTACATCTGAAAAATATTTTAGAAACTGTTCCGCAAGGGCTTGTGCCCCCCCAGTGAGTCTGTTGGTGGAGTATTTTCAAGATTTTTCTAGTATAATTCTTAGAAAATAACTCCCTCCCATCTGGAAGTTTCCACTTTCCTTCTTTCCACCTTCCCCCTATCTTCTCATATCCTTCAATTTTCTTTTGGGAAGGATGCGAGGGATATTCCCGAGTCTCACCCCCCTCGACATCCGGGGTATTTACCATCAATAGTGCTGTATTCTTGGCTTCCCTGTCTACCAAATTATTTCCTCAAGTTCAAAACTGCATTCCTACTTGGTGTCCTTTTACGTGTATTACGGAGATCCCCTCAGGTTTTCTAATAGCGTCTAAGATTTGTTTTATTAGTTCGCCGTGAACCAACCCTCATCCACGAGTGCTAATCAAACCTCTTTCTTCCCAAATTTTCCGAAGGTGTGGACTACTCCGAAAAAATTGTCCCTTTCTTTCCTTTCAATCTTTTAAGTGCTCGTAACACTGCACACAACTCACAAGCCTGTGCTGACCAGCTAGCACTTAAGGGTCCTGACTCCACTACTTTTCCTGACTTCCCATCCACTATCACATATCCTGACTTTTCTTTCCTTCTATGACCCTTGCTGATCCGTCTACGAACCATTTCTCTCCTTCTGCTAATTCCTCCTTTTCCAAGTCTGGCCTTATCTTTGTCTGAAGTTCTGCCACCTCTGCACAATTGTGAGTGGGCTCCTCTAATGCCCATTAATCTGCAAAACTGTACTAATCATTTATTAGTTTTTCTCTTCCTCAAAACTATCTATTCTCAATCAGCAAGCACTTTATCCTGCTCACAGGTACATTTTAACATTTTTATCCTTGCAAGGCTCTCTTACAAACCATTATCACATTCCTTTCTGTTTCTACCAGAATTAATTCTTCTAAGGCAGGGAGGGGAAAATCAGGATCCTAAGCTGGGTTCTCAAGGAATGGGGTGGGGGGGGAGGTACAAGAAGGGTCTGTGGCTGCTTTTATAGTGAGGACAAGAGTGTCCCAGCGAGAATCAGGCAACCCGCTGGGCATCCGGCAGCCTTGCCACAGACCCTGCGTTTGGAACAGACAGATCCCTTAATGGTGTTTGCAGAGCAGCGGTGTCTCTCACGGCAGAACTGAGGCAGCTGTCTGTTGTTACTGTAACATGAGTAAGCGGGGGCAGGGCTGGGGTGAACGGGCGTGCAGGCAGCGGTGGGAGTGCGGAGGCGGACCATGGTGCAGCCGCGGGCAGCACTGAGGTGGGCGGCGGTGCCTGCCCATATCGGGTGTGTAATAGATGCAGTGCATAAATATGTGTATTAAAGTTGTACGTGGAAAAATTATACATTGTAATTAAAAACCTGGATTCTTGGAGGCAGTCTGAGGGTGTCTCCAAAATTCCAAAGTCTTTTTGGTCTAGCGGTGCCACCACGAAATTTGCAACAGAAACAGTGGAGATAACCTGGAGATGGCCCATTAATCAAGGGCGGGCCGCATTTTCGCAGCTACTCAAGAATCTGATACCGATCGTGATGGAAAATCTAGCGGATGAGTTCATCAAGTGCCCCAAAAGAAGATCTAGTAAATCTTTTGGGACGTCTTTTCAATTCAACAGGAAATCCTTTCAAAACCTCACTCGGAGAGAAAAGAATATATGAATATTCGGACTTTTCAATGGACATTGCCTCTGGGCAGAAAAACTGTATAAAAACCCTGCACTGAGAGCCAGAATTTGTGGGCAATATCGGAAGGCACCCTTGTTGCTGTCCCAGTTGTCCACCCAGCATTTGATCGATGTTGTCCTGATTTATTGTGGCATTTCAAAATTGATTTTTGAAATTGCTAAATAAATCTTTGGATTTTGGATTGGCTCTTGGTCATTTATAACAGGGTTGGGGACAGGCAGGCTGGATAGAGACACAAGCGGGAACTCTGGTGTAGCCCGTACCAAGGTGGGAGGCGCGGCAGGCACAGATGGTGGCTCGGCAGGTGCTGTGACAGGCGCTGGCAGAGCTGCGGACGGTGACTGCGCAGTGAGGACAGGCAGCTAGCTACACAGCTCAGACAGACAGGAACACGGGCAGAGGCTGCACCCAGCCTCCCCCTCCCCTCCTCTCCTGGATCCCAACTCATTCCTCTTTTTTATTTCTTTAGGAATCTACTTGTTCTGCTTTACTTCAACTTACTCCTTTGATAGTTCGAACATTATCTTCTTGCCCTCCTCTCACAGCACAGGAAACTCTCCCCTTTCCAACAACACCATGCAATAACACAAACTCCATGACAAGTATACTACTCAGCTACACACACACCTGCTTACATAAAGACAAAGACCAGCACTCCTACATTCATCCATCCACTTTTTTTTTTTTTTTTTTTTTTTTTTTTTTTTTTTTTTTTTTTTTTAACAAAAAAAAAAAAAGCTCAAATTAGGTAGTTTATCAGAATGTTTGTCGGTTTGTTCCTCAAATCATCATCAAATGCTCCCATAAGATCCTGTTGATGCTGTGATGGCCTGGAGCAGATNTTTTTTTTTTTTTTTTTTTTTTTTTTTTTTTTTTTTTCTCAACACAAAAATAAGGTACCTCTCTCTCACAGGTCACCTGTCAATATTTACCCATGGGTATTGTAACACCTCAAGTGCCCGGCCAAAACTTTTAGGTGCTTGTAACTTTTCTGGTCTTTACCGCAAATAATATAACTTCTGCTCCCTTTCCAAGCTTCCATACAATAATGAATCATCTTTTCTTTAGATTTTCCTTTTTTATGAGGGACCCCCTTCCCAGTGTTCTAGCATCAATTCCTATGGGCTATCCCGTGGAATTTCTGTATATTGCTTTCTTTTTTCCCCCACAGATTTTTCCTGGGTCTCTCCCTGGGTTTTACTTTTCCTCTGTCCCATTTCACAAGGTATTACGGTAATCTGCTCACTAGCATCTCTCTTTCCCAACTTTATGCTGGGTCTCGCTTAGTTACCCACACAGAATTCTAAATTTCAACCGGTACCATACTATGCCTGATTTTATTCTGTATTACCAGACTACTAACCCTGCAGCGAACAGACCCGTGGGGCTTCAGCTGGTAATGAGCTCTCTGTTATTTCTCCTCCTTTCTCTCTCCAGACCTACCTGGTCCTAGACTAAAAGGTTTACCAGTTCCCGAACTCCAGAGAACATCCCTTCCCTTTTAGCCTTCTCATGACCAACCTCAGCTCCCCGAGTTTCGGACTTTACGCGTAAATGAGTTTATCACGTTACATTCGCTTCCCCGTTGACTGACCATTTCCCTCGCGGGAGGACAGAACTGTGACCGTGGGGTCCACACTGGCTTCGTGATAACATCACGTCTCATTCACACGCTTGGTCACTCCCACTCAACCACGCGTTACTTATGGTTCCTTTTCCCGCGTGGATTCTTTGTGCATGCAGATTTTTATGAGTGAAATTGCACTGTGGCTCTGAAGACCCCCTTTCCTGAGTCCTTCCTGAGTTCTCCAAGAGCTCTGAGCTAGCTTTTCTCTTATACCCCTTTTGATTGTGGCTCTAATCTCAATTGGTTCAGAATCCAATTGGTTCTACAGGGTCTCCCTGCACCGTTGGGCCACTTAATCAGTGGGGTGCCTCCTGAATGGAAAAGGGGGGACCGCAGACCCCAACATTCGATCATGTTGGGGTCACCAGAATTATAATAAATGATCAGCCAACTTAATCAATAAAAAGAATTTATTGAAAAATGGAAGTATAAGTTTTGAGAAAGCCACAAGCAAAACAGTGCTGAGCCTGGGATCGGCACTGGGTGAACTTTAGATTCAGTCTCTATCACCCCCAACCTCCCTCAGTTCATGAATTCTACCTTCACAGGGTCCATTTTTATAGTTTTTTGGCTGGACAGGGGTTGCCTCATTCTTTTGTCTCTCTTGTTCTCCTAGCATATTCATGTAGTCTCTTTTCTTGCTGCCGGTCTGTCTGTCGAAAAGTTTTTCGGGAAGGGATGAATGCTTGATTCAATTTATGGGAATCTGGTATTGGGATGCATGCCCTTGATGACACAAATTAGCTTCTGATAGGTACATATCAGGTGTTGATCCCTGGGTCGTTGTCAGGCCCATCCTTGGAGGAGGCTCATCTCTGTTTGGTGCCACCCTCCTTTCTATTGCAAATCGGTTTCTTCCCCTGTTGCTGACAGGGGCTGCACAGCTCCTGGAAACTTTAATTCTGAAGCACAAATTATTTGATACCATATACTACACTCTTGTCAATAAATAAGCTTTACGTTTAATGTCCACATGGCCAAAGATTTGAGGTCAATAACTACTCTCACAAAATCTTTGCTGCCACTTTTCAAAGCCAACAGGACTGAAACAGTGATTTTTAAAAGGAGTCTTGATCAAGTTCAGATAATTCTGCTGTTTTATGATAAGTATTCTAAGTAACTCACACTTTCACTTCTTCCACCTCCACTTCCATTTTCTTTAAATGGAAGTTCCTTTCTTTTAAAAACATCAGTTAATTGCAGTGCACTATGACATCAACCTCTCCAGACTTGAAGGCACCAGTTCATACACTGCAATACCTACAGAGGACAAAGGATTCCACTAAACAAAATTAATCATGACATTCTGCCCATTATAGTTCCTTCAAAGCTAAAAACTCCAGTTTTCTGGGCAATGCCAAATATGCTTACAGGGATTGGACTCTTCACAACTTATCAGCTGCTACAATTTTCATATTTTTCAATGGGTGCAGAAATAAGCCTTGTCTCTTAACAGAAAATTTACATACATGATAAATGGAAAGGGAAGAAGGAAACAAACGGATTCTGATTTGTGACTCTACTTGGAGATCAAGAGCTTGCCAAAGACATCTGAAAGCATCACAAAAAAACAACTCTTAAAATGCAGTCTGCCCAGAGTTCTGACCCCACATTTTGATTTTATTTTCTGAAATCCAATATATCCATTTGCTATTGACAGTCACTCCCTCAGAGAATGACCCTATTATTTTGGGGAAGCCTCACACATAGGAAATTCTAGCAGACAGAGCCAGGTTACCCACTAGAGCTCTATGGTTTCTTTGCAGAAGGATCAACAGTTCTCTCACGGAGCTGCATTTCCTATTCTCTCTCTAATGGTATCTTCAGCTGCCTCCAGCTATCTCCAGGTTTCTCCACAGCACCCTCCCAGACCTAATAAAGTAATCCAGCTGTAAAAATCTCATTACACACTGATGGAATGCTGCAACTGCCTTCAGCCATAGCTCCATGATGGCAGCAGCTCCATCTCTTCTAATGGTAGAAACCCAAACCTGGTTTATTTAGAATCCAGGCATGGCTGCTGCTCAGCATTTTTTTTCTATTTTCCCCCAGTTCTGTGTCTGGATGCAGACTGCTGCTCCTTCCCTAGACAATCTGCTACGTGGAGATCTCAGTTTTGTCAACCACCTGTGCTGAGTTTGTAAACTGCAGGTAATTTCTGTTCCTCTTTCTGTGAAGGTTTTAATGTTAAGAGGCCAACATTTTGGTCTGGATTGACTGCTAAAAACAATTTTGGTCTATTTCGCTAAAAACCATCCGCAGATGAGAGATCTGTTCTGCATTTCCATCCTCTGTGTGCCTGCCAGGTGACCTCCTTTGTTTGACAAATGCTTCAGCATGGCTGCAAGACAAGCAGAACATCCCTTTTTCTCACACATCCCATTCTGATTGTGATCCTTGAGCCATTGTCCCTTACTTCCCACAATTCTTTCACTTGTTAAGGTTTTATCTCTTGATTATCCAGTCTAATTTCAAATTTAATCTGCTGCAATTTTTCCAGGACAGCTCATCCCCTTATAACATAATGATCTGGTAAAGCTGTGACAAGCATATTTATCCAGAAGAAGCATCTGATTCCCAGGAAAGTTAATGTGCACCTCCAGTTTTGCCACAACAGTGTAATGAAAAGTACACATCCTACTGTTAAATGAGCTGAAATATTGCCATCCTGATAAGAGAACACTACAGTGGTGTTCAGCTTTCCTCAGTAATAACATAGCTAATGATCCAGTTCTTTATAAAGCTGCATTGGTATGGGAACATCCAAGACATCACCATTTTAATTTACTGGAACTTGGACTCTCCTCCATCCTTTGCCACGGGGTTTGCATTTCAGTGACAGCTCTAAGATCAAGCACATCCTTTATTCCCTATAACTGCCCCTGTTGGCCAGTGAATACCATGATTAAAGACCACTAATCCCTTGTTACAGTGCTTTATGGATGGAAAGCCATAAGGTTTTAGTTTACTGAGAAAACAGAATGCCAAACTTCTTTTCCCAACTAAGTTACCTACTCTCATTTCCTGTTTGAATGACAAAAACCAGCACAGCATTTGCAGAGCTCTCAGCTTTTGCTTCTCCATGCTGGAGGGACTGCTGTGATCTACCAGGCACGTGTCCAAGGCCATATTCACAAATGACACCATCACCAGACCTCACGTACATTTCACACTGTTCTGTGTGGTTGCCCTGTTCCAGGTGCCTCACATCATTATCACTGCCTTGGATACCTGTGTGGTCTTAGAGTGCTTTTAACGTGCCAAGTCATGATTTTGCACCTGTAATTGCAGCAGAGTTGAATTGCCTTTTGTTCCCATGCCATCTCTTTCACTGGATTTCCTTTAAGGGTGATTGCTTTGCGAGAAAGTTCAGCATCATCATCATCCAGCCAGTGTTTCCTCCCCATACAGAGATTGTTCCTCCATCTCATCAATAACAGATTTTTTTTTCCTTTTATTTTTAGCAAAATCTGTTTATACTGTGGGCAGATGCAGGTGTTTTTTTTTTTTTTTTTTTTTTTTTTTTTTTTTTTTAAAAAATTTTTTTTTTTGGGGGGGGGGGGGGGGTTTTTTTTTTTTTTTTTTTTTTTTTTTTTTTTTTTTTTTTTTTTTTTTTTTTTTTTTTTTGTGAAATAGGTATTACTTTCTGGCCCAAATCAAGAACTTTGGGCAGGAAGATGGTGCTTGCAGTCTTCTGAAGAATGGATGCCAGCATTTGGCTGTGTGTCTTGTGAAACAAAGACCTTAAGATGTATCTTGGCATCAACAAATCCATATCAGTTTTCCCTCTTTAAGGAATGCCCAAGATTCAGCCTAAAATACACTTCTGGATTACAACTTGGAGAAGGCCTTTCATTTGAAGCATCCTGTCACAATCATTCATCACTTTTAAAACATTCCCAAAACTAGTCTGCTTCCCAGGCTAGCACAACAGCTTTCTCACAACACTTTGGGGTTAATTTCAATCAAGATTCCTTGAAATTAATTCAAGCAAATTTCATTATTCATGCTGTTCTTAGGATTGTCACTACTGACAATTTATACTCTGTTCATGAGCAATAAAATATAGCTTTCTAGTTCCAGCAGTTTAGGCAGTCCCCACTCCTATCTATTTACTCTATACCACAATTACCATTTCTTCTAATTTCATTAAAGCACAGGAGGTTGTGGGGGTGCTTTATTTTCTGTTATGATGCTATTAAAATCTGTTCCAGAAACTCAGTGTCAGAAAAATGGGGATTTTTTTTTCTGGTGATTTAGTTGATGGATTTTTTTGCTTGCTTGCTTGCTTGCTTGCTTTTTTTTTTTTATCCCTTTATCTTTAATCTGCTATAGAAGTTCTCCCAGCTCCAAGTTAAATTTCTTAACTCTCTGCCAGCAGTGCTGCTGGCACACAATTAAATCTTACTTAGCCAGTGTTCTCCAGGGCTTTTAGAGGTCAGATGTAAAAAAGATCTTCTGTCATTCTCTTCTAAACTGATTACATTTCCTCTCTCAGATAACAGAGAACTTTTTTTTAAACAAATCTCTATTTGCTTTCATTGCTTGCTGACAGCTTTCCTGGAACTGTAGTGTCTACACTAAGTTAATTTCTTGGACAGCTGAAATCACAGCAGTTCACTCCTTTCCCCCCACTACTCTATTACACTGTTAATTTTTTGCTACGGCCTAACAGCCACAAAAGGCTTGTCTGGAGCAAGTGCTGGAATATCTTCCAGGAACCACCCATTTTCCTGCAAACTTCTTCCCTCTCCTGGGAGGGGGGGAACTCTGTACCAGCAGATAACACCCAAAGGTTTCATTATATTCCAAACTGCTGTAGTTTCATTGAGGCTCTGTCTCAGGCCCCCTTAAGCCTGGCTCCCAGCCCAGAAATGGTTTCTGCATATTTACTTACCCTGAAAGGATTTCACCTCCATCCATTCCCTTCTTCCCTTGAAAACCATACAAGCACATGGCTTTCACAACATTCTGCAGCTTGAGCTTTACCACCCATGTTGGATGAGTTTTATGTCCTGATAGTTTTTGCATATACCTCCTTTTGGCTTCATATGTTGCTTCTTTTGCAATTTGGAAATTAAGGGAAATTCAGGCAATCCCTACTCATATTTCCATGACCTGCCAGTCATCTCTCATTCTCTCTGCACTCTTCCCCAACCACCAAATCTCACACTCTGCTCCAATACCTCCAGAACCTGTAGTGTTATTGCTATTTCAGGAGAAAAAGAGGAGGAGCAAGCCCCTGATGCACAGAGAGACACCCATTCAATGGATGAGCCAGTGGAAAATCATTAGTGTGTGTCCAGTTTAATACAGACGGGAGATGCCAAGCGTTGTGGACAGAAAGTGACATCAGATGTGAATCACAGTGGGTATGCCCAGTTATGAGGAGAAAGTTATGCCTAGAAGCCAGGGAGAAGAATGAGAGAACACTGATGAGCGGAAAAAGGTCTGTGATATGTGGGACAGAGAAAGAGAAGGAACAAATAGCAGACAAAATAGCAAATGTAGTGGAAAGCTAGAGGACTGGAGGAAATTCCTGGTGCCAGCACCACTTTTTCTCTCACAAAATTTCCTGAACAAAAGCAAACTTTTACCTTGGACTGACTTCCAGCATTTGTGGTACTTAATGGACTGGAGATGGACTTAGTGTTTCAGTTGTATCAAATACCTTCAAGTCATGGCCTGCCAATTCTCAAAGCTATCAAATCGTCCTCTTTAGGTTGAATATAAGGATAGAGATTTCCACTCCTCTGGGAAAAAGCTATTAGACACTCTTTATTGAGGAGAATTTGACAGCTGGAGTAAAACCATTTCAGTGATGACCTCTCCCACCCAACTCCTCCTGGAATTTTCTTTTTGAAATTTCCACTGCCCTGCCCCCTCACATCAGTATCACACTGGTTTCCATGCTGCCAGGCAGGGTCTCATCCTGCTAAACTTGCCAGAATCCTCAGCCAAGGATAGAGCAGCTTTCTGACTTTTCATTCATGGTCCCTCCTGCAGGTTTCCTCAGGACTCAAAGATAACCTCTCCATCCAAGCTGTGAAAATGCAACATCACTCTGCCAGGGAAGGTGTGGTTGTGGAGTGTCCTCCCACCCTCTGCAGCATCACAGAATCCAGGGGTGTGCAAGGAGGGACTGTGTGACTTGGGAACATCATCAGATTGCATTTATCTGCTGACAGGGAACCAGAGTGGTGGCATCATTCACATTTATGCCATGTCTATTTCTTATTCTGAGAAGCAGAGCAAACAAATTAATTGAATTTCACTGCAATCACTGGCATGTAGTAAACTCATCTGATTGTTAGTCTCTCTCATAAAGACCCAGTCCCTAGAGTCAACATAGGACAGAGCTAAGCCTTGGGAATCAGGCAGGAAAAGGAGGTTTCTTGGATGCCACAAATCCAGAAGACACAGAAAAGACCTCACCTTTTCTAGATATTTATTTTTCCATTCATAACTGGTTAATTTAATTGCTTAAGGCATAACTGGTCAAATTAATCACTTGAATCAAGACCTTCTGAGTCAGAATCTCAGGAAATATCCTAGAAAGTACTCTGTACTTCAACTCTGTCTTGCTCATCATTCTCTTTTCCAAGAGAGACTGATAAATCTATGCAGGGAATTTGTCACAGAAAAAAAAAAAAAAAAGGGCATGAGGTCAAATTGCAGTGTGCAGTGGTGCAGTGGTCACCAGAGATCCCACAGTCCTAGGCCAAAATAATCTGGATACCCTTTAAGATAACATAAAAGAAGAAAGAATGGGGCAGTAGGAGCAGATCACAACTCCTGGGAAGCTGTTGGGACTCCTCAGTCATAAACTGTCCTGAACCAAGCTCTGAGGGACAAGGTGGCAGATTCAGATCTGGGACTTTACATCTAGGACTGTAAAGATGGGTTGGGGCTGGAACAAGAGTCAGGGATTTCCTCCGCAGCACCCGAGAGAGGAGGACAGTAAAAAAAACCAAACCAAACCAAACCCAATACCAAAACCAAAACCAAAAAAACCCAGAAAGAAACCCCAAAATAGGAAACTGAATCTGATATCTCATATTATTAGCATCACCATATTTGGGTGTTGAATAAAAGAGGGAACACCATTTTATTGTTTCAGAGCATTCTTAAATGAGAGCCAGAAGTAATAGAGGAGATGTGGTTCCATTTTCAACCAGGCCTTTCAAAAACCTAGCAGTTCTTGAAATAAAAATAGTAATTCTCAGTGTGGTTGATTTACATTAGTACAGGATGGGACAAAGTTTGGTTTTTAAAATCAAACTTGACAGCTGAAGTTGTAACCCCACTTCAGCAGAAGGAGAGGGTGAAGAGCAGGATCTGCTCACATCCAAAATCTAAATTTGGAAGGACGTTAGAGTTCACAGCAGGATCTGAATTGTCCCTTTGTTTGCTTATCCCCTGGCCTGCTAGAGGAACTGGGCCAGAAAGTGAATCTATCTGTTTACTCAGGGATATCAGCAGAGAAACTGAAATTATTTATCTAGCTATTTGGCTTATGGAGGTCTGCAGAGATGAGTATTGAACCTGAAATTGTCTGTCAGCTCACCTGTGCCTCAGCAGCACAAAGACCCAGAGGTATCAGTACCAAATTCAGAATTACTTATCTATTCACTCTTTGGCCTGTTTACTTTCCCAGCTCTGAGATAGGAAGCAGACCAGCAGAAACATGAAGTACATCTCAGGCTGGGTCAGCCTGCTCCTGAGTGGTGTAAACTGCTACCAATTGTCAGAGTGGCAGTTGTTGGAACCTTCAAAATTTAGTGGAATTGTTAAAATATACTGGAATTGCTAAAATATATAGTGTAGAACCACTATGCATTAAAAAAGGTACCACATGGGCCCATTTCAACTATTTAAAGTATTTGTGCATTTATACCCAGCCACTCCATCTGATCCCATCACCATTTCCTCGTGTGCCTGCCTGCACTGAGGGAGTGGTGAGGAAAGGGTATGGGGTCTAGTGGTGAGTTTTTTATTGTGAATAAGAGATCCTCTCTCCCTATGGGATATTAGTGGCCTGTTTCTTGGGTTCTCAAATAAAGCCACAGCACCTCATATTTGTTTTTTCTGGAAAGGAAGACAAGAGCGTGGGGCCAAACCCTTGCAAAGGATTACCACTGTAAGTTTGTGTTTTCTTGTCACCTCTTGTGTGAGAGGTGGGGCTACAGGTGCTCAGTGTTACAAAATGTCATATTTGTCTGGTGCCCAGCAATTGCAATTTGTCTGGCAGGTGAAAAGGATGGATCAGGAAGCCTGTGTGAGCTGCTCACACAGGACATCCACCTCTATCTGTCATTTTGTTACCTGTTTCACTGCATTTCTGTAGTGGAGGAACATCTCTCTTTGAGAAGAGCCAGGGCTTATTGTAGTCACCCTCTATCAATCATGTCTAGAAAATAAAGTGGCATTTTCCTTGCAAAGTACTTATCAATGCCTATTTTCAACCATCTCAAGGAAAATTATGCAATTCCTGCTCCTGTAAGTGTTAAAGCAGAAGAACTGCTTGACAGTAAGCAGGGTATTTGCTCTCCTGACAAGGTTCCACAGGCACTGGATGGTGTAAGCAGCTGCTGATGCTCTTTCATGCCACCCAAAAAGTTTGGCTAGTCAATGCTGAAAACAAAAGCCATAATAACGTGTTTCTTTCCAGCTCTCTGCTCTCTCTCGGATCTCTGTGACAACAGCCTACTCCTCTGGATCCAGTCACCAAAAATGTCAAATTGTGCACATGCAGGAATATTACTGAGATTGGGGCCAGAAGGGCGTGTAGGGCTTTAAGACACTTTCCTGTGTGAAAAAACCTCTTGTTTTGTGAGAAATGGTCAAGCATCGAGCAGCTGCTTCAGGGGAAATTCAAATGCTATATAAGGAGAATAGAAGTGATTTCAGAATGGTTCAGCTTTTGTAAGAGTCACAGTGAATCACATCTTTGACAGTAGACAGCTGCAACATCTATTGATCAATATTTTAAGGAAAAAAAATAGAAAGCCATAACTGTATTGATTGGCCATTTGTCATTTGAGATGTGTTTCAAAGAAAGTGGAGGAGGCAAGCAAAGCTTTAGCATTCCTGAATGAGAGATGGACTCGTTTCCCTGATGAGCCCCAGTACCTGCAGGCAAAACATAGGAGCACAGTCAGCCCTTCCATCTACATTTCTTGAATTTTGATTCCTCCTGCCACCCCAAACAGCTTCCAAAGACTTCCCTGATCCAGGCAGCCCTGCTCCCGTCTCCCCATCCCATGTGTGCTGCACATCTCTGAGAGATCCTCTCCTGCTCCTTCAGCAGAGGGGAAAGGAAGGTGCAGCAGAGGACCTGTGATCATGGCAGGGGAAAGAGAAGCACAGGGCATGTTTCCAAGTTTTGTTATTAAGCAAAGCATTGAAAATTTCAGCTGAAATGCTATCAGTATTCAAATCTGCACCCTTTATTTCCCTCTCTCTTGTTCCAGACTCCCAGGCAGGCCAACACCAATGTAACATTTGGCAATGAGGGCAAGAGGTGTGGAAAAACACAGGGTGCGCATGGAAAAGCAATTATTTCTGTTTAATATTAATATGCTACTGAAACCTGGCTAGTAGGCATGGGACAGAAAAAATGTAATGACTTTTACATCACGAAGCAGCTCCCAGCAGCATGCAGAAGCCTTATTGTAGTGGAAAGGAATACATGCATATTCAAAGCCTTTTACCAAAGTGGTGAAGAAAAGAGAAGCAATACTTTCCTTTGACTTGGAATTTCCACTTCTGTTCAGCTGGGAATAGAGGCAAAATTAATCAAAGTACTTAAATAAGTTTCTTTCTGCCTTAATCAGAGCTGTGCAAATAAATAATGTTTTCAGTTCAGTAGCTAAACCAAAATAGTAATTGTAGAAATATTTTTAAGATTTCTGAAATGAAACTTCAGGCTCCCTCAATTTTCAATGAGCAGAGATATTTAACTGAAATATGGGGGTGACTCTTCACATTAAGTGCTCTATATTTATTTTAAAGACACAGAGCTAAATTTGCCCCTAAAAGGTTGTTCTGAGGGAAAAAAAAAAAAAAATCAGAACGGATCTTTTGAAGGAAGTATCCAAATTAACAGTTCTGGCCTAATGAAGAGAAACAGATCTCTCCAGACAGGCCGGCTCAAACCTGAGCCTCCCTCTGCCATTCCCAGGCTCATTTGTGGGAGGAGCCCAGGGATGCTCTGCACCTCCTTCACCTGTGCCCAGTGATTAAGCCCTGAAGAGACAATGGGATGGATCCAGTGATGGGTATTAAAATTTCTGATAAAAAGTGACCAAGTTTGGAAATGAGACCCTCTACACATGTTGTTGGCAGTACAGGATTAACCCACGGCCCTCAACAAAACCCCACAGACCCAAAAATCATAGAGCAGCTCTGTATGCCAGACAAAGTTCCAAGTGTGGCTGCCAGTTCTCCATCACCATGGGAATTCTGCCTGCTTTATTTGGGTGGCACAAAGTCAATTTAGGTGTAGTACATTTTATTAAAGCAATTGATGAATTCAGTGTGAAACAAGCTGATTTTCAGGCACACACACCTCCCTGTCTTTGGGTCTAGGTTATAAATGCAAGCTGCAGCATTAAGTACAAACTGAGAATAACTGCTCAATTTAATTTTAGGCTTTAATTTGATTCATTAACTTGGTGACTCCTTGGGTGAGGAAAGGTATTTAGTACCAAGGAAGTGGAGGAGGAACATTTTTAGCATGAGGAGAAGTAAAGAAGTCATTCAGTCCTCTGGGAAAGAGAGGGAGGGAGAGAGAAAATGCGAGCAGCAGGTAATTTATTGCTGGTTTAACAAGAACCTGTAAGCTGAGAGGAGGGCATAAGAATTATAAAGTGCTGTAAAAACAGTACCTCTATCGTGACCCTGACGTTCAGTGTCCAGAGCTGAGTTGCAGTTCCCTGGCTTGTTTCTTGCTTCTCCTATTTCAGACATGAAAAAGGATCTGGGATCTCTAAAAGCTTGTCCCTTTTATTCACCTCTGAATTGCTCCCATAAAAAATATTACCTTTCCTGACAAGTCTTGCCTCCAGAACATCCTAAGAGCCCGGCTACTCCCAGCACGGCAGAGCTCAGGACTTGGCCCTGCAGTCACTGGAGCCTGCCACAGGTAGGATCAGGGAGGTGGTGTCGTGTGGGATGTGCACACAAATTTAGAAAGGAAGTGGAAAATCCCATGGAGATGTTGCTTTACATTGAGCAAAAGTTCATTTTTTCCTGGAAGCTGCAAATTCCCACAGACCTTGTCTTTGGGATCCACTAAAGGCAGTTGGGCATGGGGCAAGGATCCTGGAGAAAAGTCACTGCCTCCTATTCCCTGAAAAAGCCTTAGGACTCCAGACACCCCCACTCATCTTCCCAGTCACCAGTTTGAAGTGTTTTGGGGCTCTTTTGTCCAACTTCAGATTTGACAAGAACACCCCCACACATTGTTTAGAAAATGAAGATGTTAGTGAATTAAATTCTTAGCTCTCACAAATGTCCTCTGATACCTTTGGGGACACAATAGTTCTGGTTCGTTTTCACATGAGGGGCTGTTTATGCTGCTGCACTAAAAAAAAATTGCTATCTGGGCTTTGCTGTAAATCCAAATTAGGCCTCTAATGCTGCTGCTGGGGAGAGGATTAAATTTATCACAAGCAATTGGTATGTAATATTTTGTATTCCCCAAGCAAATCCCTTCAGAGCAGAATGAAAGACCATACATTGTGTATGTAATCCAAATAGAAGGACTCTTTTTCTTAATGTTAGACAAAATTAAAAAAAAAAAAAAAAATTACTCCTTTACAACTTTCCTGTATTGAAAGATGTTTTATAATTTATTTTCATGCCAAAAAGATGCCAACAGAAAACAAACGAAAACTAGTAAAAATAATTACCAAGGCTTCCCATGGATTCAGAGCCTGATTTATTCATTAGAGTAACAAATGACCCTGAGATTGGCTCAGTTGGTCAGAGCAGGGTGCTAATAATGCCAGAGTCTTGGTTTCAATCCCATATGGGCCATTCACTTAAGAGTTGGACTTGAAAATCCTTCTGTGTCCCTTCCAATGTGCTCTTTACGAAGCCCTCAACCCCTCTGTCCCTGTGCAGAGCTCACAGCCCAGCCTGACTCCCTCCCTCCCTTCTTCTCTCCCTCCTCTTGCATGTAAGCAAGTCAAAATAACTTCTCAGCAGTCCAATTGCATTCCACTGCCTCATATTTATTCATGCTGACTTGTGAACCAGACACAATAAATACACCCACCTTAAGCTCTGAATACCCCCTCCTAGGATGTACAGCACATGGTAATCAAGAAATATGCAGAACTTGCTCCTTCCACTGCCAGAGACTTGGAAAATCCACATTCACTTCCTCCAATTCCAACTTCAGTCCTACTTCGGTTCACCTCTATTTTAAAACACCCAGGCTATTGGGAGAGAGGTATTCTAGAAGGCTCTACTTCTCAAAACATAGTCTAAATATTCTTCATCTTGCTTCTGGGTCTGATCCTGAACATGTCTAAGTAAAAGCAAACACTGCCAGAGGTGGTGTTAAGAGCAGCTCTGAAGGTCAAGGGTGAAAACC
Organism: Sinosuthora webbiana; assembly: GCA_013397395.1. Taxonomy (NCBI): domain Eukaryota; kingdom Metazoa; phylum Chordata; class Aves; order Passeriformes; family Sylviidae; genus Sinosuthora; species Sinosuthora webbiana. The sequence continues at coordinate 42,357 of VXBN01003310.1, read as the reverse complement.
ACACTCCAGAACCTAGTCTGTGCTTCAGTTTTGGAAAGCCACATTGAGGGCAGTAGTTCAAAGAGTTCCTTAGATATCTTAACAGAAAAAAAAAAAATCAGAAAACAAAGCAAAATCCAAACAAACAGCGAACAGAACACATAAGCAGAAAAGGGAAAATGCACCAGAAGAATTCCTTCCTTTCAAAGACTGATACTGCAATTGCAGAGGTGTTCCCAACCACATTGCTGGATTTATGCTCTGGAAATACTGAGCAGTTTAGATGGTTTCACCCCCAAGCTGAGGAAAAAATCAGACTCAAGCCTAGTACTGGGAGTCACACAGCTTAAGGCACTGAAAGAAGCACTCTTGTCTGTGAGGAGTTAGGAGCTGAGAAATTCTCCATCTGTTTCAGGTAGACTGCACCCAGCTTCTGTTGGAGCTTCAGTGGGTATCAGAGCCACATGCGTGCTGGAAAGTAATTTATATCATCACTCTAAGAGGAACCAGTGCTTGGACAAACACGTCATCTTGTGTTATTGCAGAAGCTAATTTTGGGGTAAGGCAAAAGCATTTATATTTAGTCCAAGGGACTTTTAGGTTTAAAGCTCTGGTCGCTGGAGAGATCTAAAGATCTGTGGGGTTTCATTCATTTGTAGCATCACTGTGGTTGCCTCTAAAAGCCAAGGAATAGAGCAAACTCTGGGCGTGGAAGCTTTCAGAAATGTCAAAGGAGGTTTCATTTTCAGAAAGAATTATCTTTACAAATGTCTAGCAGAGAACAAAGTGAGCAAGATGAGACCCTGCTTCATACATGTGAATTACAGATTCCTTGATCATTTTTATCTGCCCATTCATCCATTCCCTCCCCAGCGAGTTTTGTACTGCAATATGAACCCTCAGATGTGTTGGGAACACCAGGTGACAGCATTAATATGCTCCTCTATCACCAAACCAGTTGCAGGAGCTTGGAGAGAGCAAACTTTTCAGTCTTTCTGTGTGCAGAACAATGCTCAGCCACAGAGATTCAAGCCTGAATAATTCACATGCAGACAATCCTGCTCCACACACCTTAACATTTAACACAATGTTAAATCATGCATTTAACAAACACATAATTGTTAATGGTACTGTTCAAATTTTCATGGTGTTGTTTGTCAGATGAAAACAGGTCATTCATCCCACTGCTAACAGCTTCCACTGCCAACACTGCTGTGGGGCAATGTTGAGAAGAAAATGAAGGGAAGGCACATCACACCCTCAAAACCTCCTTTATCTCAGGTCTTTCCCAAAGCTGTTTGGTACTTCCAAGTCAAGAGGTGCTTGCTGCAACAAACTTGGGAGAGTTTGTCTCAAATGCTGAAATAAAGGCTGTCTTCTGAGTCTCACCATCTTTATGCTGCTGGCAGCCCCTAGCACTGTGTAAATAAGCAGGAGCCATGCCCAAAGGGTAAATGGCACTGCCCTGGCCCCACTAAATTATCTTTAATTTCATCCCTCATGCTGCTGCTTGGGAAGATGGGCCATGATAGGGGGAAGTGTTAATGCTGTCTCCTCCTCCAGTCCTGTTCCCCAAATACCTCCTCTGCCGCTGAAACCTTCACAAATGCTCAGAAATTTTGTATGTAAAGTTCATATAACACGATAAAAATATAATTAAATTTATTTATACAATTTTGATATTAACTACAAACTTTATTTAGATATAAATTTATATAAAATTTATATACTTTAAAAAAATGTGAGAGGCAGGATGGAGAGCTTGATGTTTTCTGTTTACCTTCCACAGCTGGTCATTCTCATGCTCCACTGAGGAGCATCTGCAGGTTGAATTCCCTTAGTCATCTTTTTCCCTGCCTCCATACAACCTCTCTGCTAGGCACACAAATGGGAACATACGGAAATGGGCATCCAGCAGCTTGAGAGCACAGACCTAAGGACACTTCTTCAACCCCAGGATTACTTCAATAGAAAACCAAAGCAGTTGAAGAGGTTTGGTCCAAATTGATAGCATTAAAAAGTGGGAAAAGCTACCTTGGAAAGCCTTTGCCTTTCTTTATGGTTGGGATCCTAGAGCTCTGCTTTGCCATGAAAAGTTTTCTAATTCCCTGCCTCCACCCAGAGCAGGGTGTGTTCCATCCATACCTGCAGGGCTCTTTGCATCAAGAAGCCGTCATCTCATATGAGGACTGAACAATTAGTGGCTGCCTACAGAGCACCTAAACCTGGCCTCAGTGATGAAATGAAAGTGAAAATGGTAATCAAGCTTTCCTAATGAGAAAAAAGACAGACTCAAAGGAACTGAACATAAAAAGAAAGTAACAAAAACTCTGTCAAAATGTACTATGCTATTTTTAGCTTTTCTTTATTTTCCGGGGACAATAACTTTGCATTAATGTAGTGTCTTCCATATATTGATCAATTAAGGGTTCCACTACCAGCCAGAAATATTATTGTCATCCTAAAGATTTGAAGAGTGCTGTCTTGGCCAGAGAATACCTCCTGAACCACAAATAGCGCCCAGTTTTTGAAAATTCCACATCCTGAAGTTCCCTCACCGTGGTGTCCCTCCCTTTCTTCCATCCCTATTCAAAGAAATACTATATTGCAAGACAATAAACTCAAACAGCTTTAATGCAATAACCTCCCAGAATTATTACCAGGGAAAGGAGACACTGGGGACCTTCCTGAATGTCCATTATCATACAATCACAGAATCATAGAATTGCTTAGGATGGAAAAGACTCTTAAATCTTCTTTGGCCTGCTCTGTAGGTGGCTGATGTGTTGCAGAAGGAGGATGAAGCAGGGATGTGGGTAGGCATGGAGGGAGCAAATTCCTGCTGTCCAAGACCAGGAGATCCTGAGATCCTGCTCTGGTGTCTGCACCTCTGAGAGCCAGGGTGGTCTCACCTCCACTTCTGTCCTCCAGCTCCCACACTGAGAAATGATAGAATCATTGTTAAAAATGGTCTGGGCTGGAAGGGACCTTAAAGAGCATCTAGTTCCACCTGCCTGCTATATTGCCTCCTATTTTATGATTTATTACTGATCCTGTAGGTCTGTCCTGGCTGCCAGCCTGATGTTACACTACCATCCAAGGCCCCAAATCTTGCTTTTCTACACCACAGTGGTCAATCTAAACTTCTGCAAAATGGCTCAATATGGACAATCTCCCAAATGAACTAAGGAGGAAGGAAACAGTTCAAGACAAGTGCTGTGGGGATTCACCTGCCATGGCTCCAATGCCATTATGAAAAGTAGCTGGAAAGTGAGGTGTTGAGGAAGGAATTGTGCACAACAGTCAGCTCTGTGGGCTGGTTCAAAACCCAGCTGAGAAATTAAACCTGCTCAAGGCTGCTCCCTTTCCCCCCTCCCCGCCCCCCGCCCCCTCTTGTGATAATGGAGAAACACTGGGAGAAATTATAGGTTGGGACCCAAATTTACTGAAAAATCACAATAACCACAACAATATTCATAAAAGAGTGTACAACAGAGAGAGATTTTCACCCACAAAAGGTGGGTATTCACCACCAAACAAATAAAAACATTTCCTGAAAAGAGTGCATGGTATAGAATAGACAGGGCAAAAAACTTCCCCCCCACTTGTCTCTGTACCCAGGACATCCTGTCAAAAAACCAGAAGGATAACACATTGGATTTAATAGTAGCTTTCTAATGGCCAGAAATGAATATTTTAAAAGAAGAGTGGGAATACTCACAGGAATGATTTCACAATTATTTTGAACACTAGAGCTTTCTCTTTGTCAGGGATTGTCTGTTATTTGCACAGTGCCTAAAGCTGCTTCTCTCCTCTGGCCTGAGCCATTATGGTAATAATGAGCAGAAGAACAGCAGCCGCCGTGCTCTGTATGTTAATGGCCATGTGCTGAGGTGAGAGCAGGTTACAGAGCGCTGGCAAAGATGAAGAGAATAAAACAACAAGGTTTGGATATGACAGGAACGTTTAATGATAACTGTATAAACAGTGGGGAACTGACAGGCCAAATCTTTGGTGAAGAAGCATAATCCTGCTGCAGGGATACATTAGAAAGACAACAAATGCAGCACACAGTGATGGAACTGTTGGAAAAAGAGAATGTCATATGGAGAATTTGTATTTTCCCCGTTTCTCTTTCATTTTCTTTAATTCTTAAGAATAAGGTGGAAAACAAAACATCCTTTCTCAAAGAAAGGATGAAGAGGATTTTTTATTGGTACCACAAGAAACAGGCTGTGAACATGAAATTCTTTAGGACAAGGGTGATCAGCAGACTGTGGGATTATGTGAGCAGCTGATACTAATACAACCAATGTATTCAGGACACACTGCACTGGAAATAAAAGAGGAGCTGTAGGATCACAAGTAAATTAAATGAAAATTAAAGCCAACCTGTAAGATGGGATGTTTAATTCTGCACTGTTCAGGAGGTATATACAAGAATCCCACACAAAAGAAAGGTTTTGATAAAAGGCAGGATGCTGCTCACCCCTGGTCTTTCCTTTGCCTTTTGAAGAACCTGTGCCATGAGGCACACAGGATTGTAAGAAAAAATGGGCAAATTTGAACAACTTCAGCAGATGCAAAGATATTCATAAAGGCAAGAGAACAATAAATAAGCAGGGGCCATGCCCAGAGGGTAAATGGCACTGCCCTAGCCCCACTAAATTATCTTTTCATCCCTCATGCTGCTTCTTGGTAATATGTCAAAGCCATGATAGGGGGAAGTGTCTGGAATTCTGTGCTAAGGAGTCAAAACATTGTTTGATTTTATGAGGGATCTTTGTAGAGGGACCTTGTTTACTATATTTCCAAAAAAACATAGACCAAGTAAAACTCCTTGTTACCCAGAATCCTCCCAAGAACATTACTTTATGATATTCTGTTGATTTTTCTCTGACTTATCTCACTTGCCCTTGTGTTTGCTACCTCCGCCCCACAATACAGCAAACTTCTTTTGCCCCTTCCATTCCTCTGGGATGAGTCCAGTTCATCCAATCAGGCTGCTTTTCCTGGCATAGCTATTGCCTAAAATATGGAAAAAAAAAAAAAAAAAAAAATATAAAAAAAAAAAAAAAAAAAAAAAAAAAAAAAAAAAAAAAAAAAAAAAAAAAAAAAAAAAAAAAAAAAAAATTAAAAGTAAGTTGCCTCTTCATACTCAATGGAAATAGCTAATCTATTTGATTTTTTAATCAAATAGAATATTAATCAAATTTGAATATTTATCTATTTGACCCCTCTATGAGGTGACTCTCATCAGCCCCACCCAGCAGCTCTGCAGTCAAAGCACCCTCTCCAGCTCTCCTGGCCACTCCTGTCAGTCAGCAGCTCTTGCTCCAGGCATCTTCTTAGGGCAGATGCTGCTGGAGGCAATGCCAGCCAGGTCCTGCAGCTGAGTACAAACCCTGCTGTCTTAGTGGAAAGCATGCAAAATACATTCCTTGGAGATGTTTTTATTCCAGATTCCTTCTTTTGTGTGAATAGCTTTTCAAACCCCCTTAATACAAAAATCCAACAGTGTATGTCTAAAAAAAATAGATGTGAAGGGAACAGCTTTATGAAGCTAATAGCTTTCCCTGATTTCTCCTCCAAGTCACTCCAGAGGGTGGGAGGACCAGAAGTTGGAAAAGAGCTGGTACCACCTTCCTAGGCTGCTACTGAGAAACCCAAGCCAAACCCACCTTGGTGCACCTGGAAGATAATTCAGAGCAAGTTTTAGGCTGACAGCAGTTGCCATCCTCCTGCCTGCAGAGCCCAAAGAGACATCTTGGGTTCTGTTCAGTGAGCTACCACACAGAGATGGACATGGCCGGGTCTCTAATGTGGCCCCTGGGGGGCAGAAGGCATCATCCAGTCAGTACAACTCAGCTGTTTAAATATTAATTCTTTTTATGCTGGGGTCCCTCTTGCTTTTAAGCAATACTTTTTTCTTTTTTTTTTGCATGGGGTTAATCACCTCCCAGAGAAGTGCTGAAGACTGCTATCCCTTGACCCTCAGCCACAAGCTGGCGACCAAGAGAGCTGAAAGACTGTGCCGCCCAAAGAGCAAACGTTAGAAAGAACTGATTTGGAAATAAATTGACTGAAAGTCTTAATTGCTAAATACAGCATATGAAGTAAAAATAAAAGAAGAACACAAATGGGGTGGGAAAATTTTCATCTTGTCAAAAAATAACTTTTCTGCTTACTGTTTCAACAGATACATTTAGCCCAGCCTTTCTTTGCATACTGCGACAATTCAGAAAATACTTCCTGACATGGATAAGACTCCCCCCAACACTCCTTATTTAGTTTCTTCTTTATAACCAGATTTATAACAGCAGTCCCATGAAGATAACCCTTAATGTGATGATTAGGGCAGATTTATTATTCCAGCCCATCGTCTCCCCTTTTGCCAGTAATTTGGTGGCATACAGAGCTGAGATTGATGGTCTGCTTAATCATGCAGCTAGCACCAGTCTCAATTACTGAAACAAGTTGTTGAGAAAAGTTTAAGAAGCCTTCCTACGCTCCTCATCATCTTCTAAACAGTCAAAGCTCTCTCACTAAGAGAAAGAGCTGGCCCTTCCTCATCTCCCTTTAGGTAGTGCCATCAAATTGCAGATGCCCAGTCAGGTTCCCCTTAGAGATAACAGCCAATTACAAATTTACAGTGTGCCAGGGAGCTTCAAACTCCATAATGGCACAAATTAATGGCATCTCATGTCACCAGCAGGAAACTTGTTCTTTGGAGCTCTTCTTCCTGGGGTATAAGCAGACCAGTAATGACTAAAGGGAGATGGGCAGGTCAAGAGCAAAACTTACCCTGCCTGCAACAGCTCCAGGTTTTTCCATAGCTCTGATGGGGCTGTGACTAGAAATCTAAAAGAAATGCACAGAGGGTGCTGTAGGCTGCTGCAGGCTGCTGCAGGGGCTGGGAAAGCTCTGTTGTTTCTTCCTTGCAGATGTACAAAGGGCTGAGGGCTGCCAACATCTCTGTCTGGCCAGGGCACTTCTGGCAGAATGCTGGGAAGAGCAAGCAGCTGTATCCCGAGGACTGATTGACAAACACTGTCACTTTTGCAGGTCAGATGCTGGCCCATGCTGCTGGCTGTAATGGTTAGTTCTTCACTTTTTGAATGGACTGTGAAAAAGTGCAAAAAGAAGTGCATTGTTTTCCCTCCAAAAATAAGCTTTTCCTGTTTCACACATAAAAGCTGCTGTTTTGCAACTCAGCCGTGTTGCTATGCCATCCTTTCTCTTCTCTGAGACTCCTCAGAGGCTCTTTCTAAAAATCTGGCAAGACAACAACTGATCTCACCAGGGTTGCATGGTTTGTCTCTCTCCTTCTCTCTTATTGTACATAATTTTAAAGGTTCCTGCAACAGCAGGTCTCTGCAATTCCAAGAGGAGCCCTGCAATGCTTTTTCTCATCCAGTCCAAGTGGAGTGGAGTACCTGCCACTTGAAAAGCAAGTGAGCACCAGCTCCCTGAAGTGGGGAAACACCCAAGAAGACATTGAGAGGCCACAAACACAAGTATGGACACACGGATGTCCCTTGCTTGAGCCAGCCTTGCGGGGGAAGGATGGCAGCTGAGCACTTGAGACTTGGCCACTGTGCACAGTGATATCTCACTGCCAGGGACAGTGACACTGCCATCCCACCATGGGTCCCAGGGGTGGAGGGCAGCGCTGGCCATGTGAGCCAAGCAGTGCTGCAGCTCCAGTTTGAAATGCAGGCTCTTCAGCTGTTACCAGCACACCAGGGGTTTACAAGCCCCAGTGCCGTGTTAGGAACAAACATGTCCAATCTTACCTAACTGGTCCTGAGGGGTGTTGCCAAGTAAGGACAGTTTAAAATCAATCAGGCAACAGCATAAGATGCTTAGCACTTGGCGGGGTGTTTCCACTTGCCCCTGCTCAGCATCCATTCTGGGACAGACACAGGACCTGTGGGAAGGGCGAGGAAGAAAAAGAAGCTGCTCTGGCACAACCTCCCATTATTGGCCAGGGCTGTTCCAACTCCAGGGACAACTGGACTCTCAACCTCAGCTTTCAGCTCAACTTCACCCAGCAGTGAGGACAAGTCTGTACCTCTGACAAGCTGCTGTGACTGTGGTTACAGTGCTCTACCTGCTGCTTCTCTGAGGCCCTGCATTTCTTGCTGGGCCCAAATACAGGGTCAGCTGCGAGCTATAGCTCTCAGTGTCCCAGTGGAAACCATCTCCCAGCCTAGAACGGGTTGTTTCCAGCATCCTACACTCTGCTGAGGGGCCAGATAAATTCCTAGAGTAATGCCTTTACCTATGATGTCCATCAGCAGCACCTCAGCTAGATCTGAGGCTCCTCTGAAGCCTCTCCACACACATCAAGCCTTTGCTGTCAGTGAGGTGATTTTTACTCTCCCTTAGGAAATATAAAGCTCTGAAGAAATCTGTCCTAAAAGAAGAGAGATTCTGATTAGGTATAAGGAAGAAATTTTTTTATGGTGAGGGTGTTGAACCACTGGAACAGGTTGCTCAGAGAGGTGGTAAATGCCCTATCCCTGAAAGCTTTTGAGGTCAGGTTGGGTGGGGCTCTGAGCAACCTGGTCTAGTGGAAGATGTCTCTGTTTACTGAGGGGGTTGGACTAGATGGCCTTTATGGGTCCCTTCAGAGACCAACTACTCTATGATTCTTTGAAATTCTGACTTCAGCCAAGAGCTGGAAATACCAAAACATACAGATGAAAATTAACTTACCTCCCTTGGTGAAGTTTACTTTAACACTGAAATGCTAGAGGACCAATGGGATTAGGCTGGAGATGAACACAACAGTCTTCCCCAACAACTATATTTGGAGCAAAACTATGCTCAAGGGTCATTGTGGAGCAAACTGTAGACTCCCAAGTGAAAGGGGATTAGAGAAATTCACGATCCTTCAACGGGAGAAGTATTGTGTCCTAGCCAGGACAGGAGTGTTAGGGAGTGATTTTAGGAGAATTCTCCAAGTGACACTTGAGACAGTTGGAAAATCTGTGATTGAAAAAGCCAAGGCATAACATTGTCTAGCAGCAAAGCAATGGTTGGAGGAGAAAGGCCAAGGCACACAGTCCATCAAAGCACCTTAGCATTCTTTAAATTTGCTTTGCAGTGAACATTTTCCTTGAAGGTTCAGATTTCAGGGATCAAAGACAACAATCTCCTCAGGATTTTTCCAAGATGCTTGAATACTTTCTCATCCCACCTGTTTAACTGGCCCTAAAAATAGACAGGGTTTCAGTGCATCTCAGAGACTTTTCCACTGAAATTCCTTAGCTTTGTCCACAAAAATATGAAGCAATGATAATAATGAGAGAAGATGTGTTCAGACAGAGAAGAAAGATGGACCAAACATAAACCCTTACTAAACTACCTGAAATCACAGCCTCTGCAGTCTGCATCCAAGTTTTCTGGCACATGAAAAACTGAGCTTATAGGCACGCTTCTGGTTTTGGTTAAGTGTAAAGCCAACTGTCCGTAAGTTTCATACTTTCCAAAAAGTAAATTTGGGATAGGGTCATGGGCCATAGGATCTTTAGGGTTTTACCCAATAAATATCAGTCTAATCACATCAGCTATGCCAATTCACCCCAGGTGAAGCTGTTTTACCTAATACGCAAATGTCTCCTTCCTTGCCTTCTCTGTAAGCATGTTGTAGCTGGAAATTCCAATAGTTTGAGGTGACAGGAGTGTCACATAAAGCTTTGACTGATCCCCTCTGAGGTTAGAACTTTGCTGGACATGGCAATTCAGGTTCAGTAGCTCTGCCTTGTCAACTATCTTGAGCAGCCTGGACTAATTTTTGTATTTTATGTGCTCAGCATAATTTGCTGTAAATTTTCCTCTTAGTGACCAGTAGACAATTCCCCTATGGGACCCTGCTCTCCATTTCCCTGGAGAAAATGAAATTTTTGGACTGAAAAAAGAGGAAAGAGCCACTTTTTTGATATTATTATGATTCATTAATTATGAAGCAGTGACTGCTGTAAATCACAAAGCTTAGATTCTCTCTGCCTCATTGTGTTACACAGAAATATAAGAGACAGGAGGGTTCCTGTCCCAGTCATTCCAGTAATTTATAGAACAGGTAGATTACAAGAGGCAGATAAAGCTGTCAGACTAATTGCTTGCAAATAAGAGGCATTTAAAATGGAGACAAGTTATTGTGAAAGAAAGAATTTGTCCTAATCAAGCAATGAAAAATTTCCAAGACACCCATAAAAACTGGTGTAACATAGTGGTATTTTGTCAGTAGAAGAAAGAAGAAGAAAAAGATTGGCAATGATCTAGCACCAAAAATACAGATATTTGGACTTCAAAAGTATTGGGTTATTCATCCAAAGTATCTTTGATTGGATAGCCCCATGTGGAATGTGGAAAGAGCTGTGAAATATGGAGGGCTTCTTAATCAGAAGGTGTGATATTTCTTCCAAAAATACGCATCAAAACAAAACACGCCCTTAAACACTGCAGTTTTCCATCAATGAAAAAGTGAGAAGTTGCAACACCTAAACATTGTGGAGAAAGGTTAAATTTTCATTTTGGAAGCCGCCGAAGTTCTCAATGAGAACAAACACCTGCTGGAAAGAAAGAAAGAGAGAAAAAAAGACCCCAAAACCTCAAAGAATTTCTGCTAAAAAGCAATTTTAATGGAAAAATTCAGGGCCAGGTTGTGCCTACAAAACTCAGCCTTGACTAAGGAAAAGTATAAAACTCTAGATAAGAAAAAAAAAAAAAAAAATTGTCTGGAAGAGATGGCTGTTGAACACGTACACATTTTCTGCAACCATACAATAAGATGATGTATGTCTGGTACCTCTGGCAGTTTGGCATGCCATAGGAGCTTAAGAATTTGGGTCAGACTGAAGGAATGTCTCCAAATGGGGCCAGGAAGGCAGACAGAAAGCTAGAGGACTTAAAAGGTGAGGACAGGGTGGTGAACTCTAAATCAGCTTTTTTCCTGCCCACATAATACAACATTTCTGCCATAACAGATCTGTGAGTATTTCTGGTAGGTTTGGGTATAAGAGAGATAGGATACAGGGTGTGCCCATTTGGAAGAAACCACTAGCGTGTAATTAAATATTTAGTCTTACAAATTTAATTTGCTAAATCCACTGGAAACTGTTTCCAGATTGTTTGCAGTGTGCTCTGGGAGTGGTTCCGGGTGAGCAATTATTGTGGTGTCTGGAATCACCGGTCCAAATAGAAAGTTTGTATCCTTAGCTTTGGTGGGTCTGAACCTCAGGCTGAAGCCTAGATTGGCGTGGAAGAAGAAAGAGTGACTCTCACGTGGGTTGATGGTAGATGTTTATTGCTCCAGAGAGAGAGCCAGAGAGTCCCTCTGGGGTTCAGGTTTCTGCTTTTGTATCAGGAGCATGGGGAGGGGCAAGGGTAAGCCATAACCAATACCAGGTAAGGAGGGAGTGACCAAGACAGAAGGACAATACACAGGAAATCTGATACATGATACAGGGTTGAGATGCTACAGGCTTTGCCATTCATGTTAGCCCTTCCCACCTAGAATGTTTCAGGTTTCTGGACAGGGACACAGAATGGTTGGCACACCCACCACCAGGGAAAAACCAAAAGGGTTATTAGGGCAGGGGGTAATTTAGACTGCACCATTATTAATTAAATGCACCGCAACAAGCAATGACTTTAGCCCTGCTTGCTTACCCTTACTCTGGGTCAGAAGGGGCAACACGGAGTGATGAAGGGTTCAAGTTCTTTTTCAGCTTTTCCTTTGTAGAATAAATGGCTCTGTTTCCCAACTGAGACAGAGAACTCTTTAAAATATTGGGAAGCTGGACCTGGAGCAGAAACACACATTCAAGCCAATATGATTCTCATATGTTCTCCCCCTATTCTCTCTAACATGGCAGTTTATATACATTTAGAAATAGTTTACAGTTACAAGCATTTCTCATTGGTACACAGCATAGGAAAAAATGCAAACAAACACTATTTATCTTATTCTTAAGGTGACTAAAAGATTCACAGTGCAAACTGTACTTATTAATACCTAAAAACCCTTTGTCCCTTGTGAACACCTTAATAAGGAATTTCTAACTGCGCCACAGGCTTCAAAGGCCTTGAATCTGAGGCCCAGTAACTGGGGTAGCTCAAATCCCACTCATCTCACTCTAAAAAACTCTGCAACACCCAACTGGTTGTAAAACCAAGTCACTGCAGTGTAGCTGTTCTGATTTATACCAGCTGAAGGCCTGGCCTCCAGTTCAGAGGAAATGGGCTGCCAGTTTAATTACTTCATCCCTGGTATGGTATTGATAATCTGGAAACAAATTTTATGACATTAAGTAACAGCAACACTGAAGATTTTGTCACATGCATGACAATTAATGTATGGTGCATGGTATTTCTGCTCCTCCTGCATACTTTTTCAAATGAATGCCCCTGTTTTAATGCCCCTTGTGATCTGAATTTCAAAGAGTACTTCTCCTACTATTTCTTGTTATTGATGGTGACTGCTCTCAGGAGCAGCTCAGTGCTGCTTTGTTGGCTCATCAGTTTTGATTCCATGCCCAGATGCTAAGGACAGAAGCATGCAATTAATTGGGAAGCACAACCCTTGACTGATTTCAGCTGGGAGACTTTTCTTGAACACCAGAGCCCCGACATGTCCCTGTCTACCTTTAATATTGTCTCTACATGGAAAATATCTTCCTTTTCCACTATAGATCTCTTTCCTGAGAAGGTATCTCAAAATTCTGCTATATATACAAAAATATATTGTAATATGCAAAGAGACCAGCAGAGACAAGCTCTAGGTGATCCCTTTGTTGTAGGGAAAAAGAAATCTGAATTTTTGGGACACTAATGAGTAAGGTGAAAAGGAAAATGAGTTTGGGATTCAGACCTCTTCCTGTGAGCAGGAACAACAAGAGACAAAAAGCTGCCTTCTTTTCAAGATCATGCTTTTTTTTCATTTTTATTTTTATTTCCCTAGAATGATAAGGGTCTTTGAGGCTCCAGACTTCCTGAGGAACTTTTCTGTACACATCCCAACCCATGCCCTGGTGCTCTGAGCCTGCAAGTTCTGGCTACGTTAGGACAAGAGGAGCATGCCTGAATGAAATCATCTCCCTAATCAGAGCAGGATGCCATCTTGGGAGCTAAGGCACTAGGAACACAAGCTCCTAGGCTTTTTGCATCACACAGAACATGCAGAGAATCTCCAGAATACCTCTAGGGTATTTGTTAGGACATTTGTTTTGGGAAAAACCTGTCCTCTCTCTTAAGAAGTTACTCCATGTGAAAAAAAAACCCAACCCACTCATCATATATAAAAGAAGATAAGCACAGGGAAATTAATAAGAAAGATAAATTTATGTTCCCCTCTGCAATTCAGTCAGTTAATTCAATAAGCATTCTTGGCAGCTAGGTATTTTTCAGCTAGATGAATTAATTGTCTTAGAGGATCTAGTGAAATGCTGTGGGACCACTGAAGAGTATTCAAGTAATTTCTCCTTGGCTACACTACTTACAAGCCACGATGTCCTATTCTTCTGGCCTGTCTCCTCACCTTTGCCCTTCCACAAGTTTTCATATCAGCACCTTTCTCCTCCCCACCTGTGAAATCTGACTGTTTCTCATGGAGCTATCTGTAACTCTCATCAGCTTCTCACTCTTGTTCTCTCTCAAGGTTCAGGACCTTCTCTTGTTGTGCCCAGCGGTTTTCCATGGTCTGTTCAGGAGGACAACATTGAGGCCAGGCCCTGTCACTGCCTCCATGCCTTAACAGGTGTGCAGGCTCTTGTCAGGCATCCTGAGGAGCAGTGAGACTGACTGTGTGCTTACCAGGGGAGATGCAGCAGGACACAGGAAGTGGAAATCTGAGCTCCTCTTTATCTTCATAGCCTCTTAGTGCAGAAAGAAAAAAAAAAAAAAAAGAATTTCTCAAAGAGCCAGGTGTAATAAGCTCTGTGAGGGTTCAATACCTCTGAGGGTGTCCAGCATCTCACACAAAATGGCTTAAATAACTAGCGAGACGGCACTGTAGTAGATGTAGTGAATAAATTCGTATATAAATAATATTGTATGTTATAAACTTGAAATTGTCACTGTAAGTTTGGATTCCCAAAGCTGCACAAGGCATCTCCGAAATTCCAAGGCCCATTGTGCAAATGTGAAATGGCAGAATTTGCAACAGAAATGGCAAGGCTGAATGGGAGATGGCCCATTCATCAAGGGTGGACCTCCACTTCACGGCTGATCAACATCTGATATCAATCTAGGTGGAGGGCATCCAGAGATTGAACAGACCAGCATCCCAATGCAAAGTTCCCAGAACACCTTTCATACTGCCAGGAAATTCTTTCAAACCCCAACACTGAAATAAAGAAATACATGAATATGCGGACTGGACAAAGACTCACAATAGACATTGCCTCTGGGCACAAAAACTGTATAAATTCTGTGTGCCGAAAACCAGCATCCGTGAAAAAGGTGGGACAGCACCGTTGTGGCTGCTCCTCTGTCCACCCAGCATTCGATTGATGTTGTCCAATTTTATTGTGGCTGTCTCAGATTGATTTTGGAAATTGCTAAATAAATTCTTTGATATTGGATTGGATATTGATCATGTATAACAGCACGGTTCAGTATGTCTTGAAAAAGCAAAAAGGTTTTAATAAAAGAAGAAAATAACACAAAACCAAAGAATAAAGCCAAACACAGTGTAGGGACAAGTCCCACACACCTGCTACAACAACCTGAGAATGTGCTGAGAAGCCTCGTGCTCTCCCTTAAGTATTGAACGATTTGGGTGGGGTTTTTTGGCAAACAGCCCAATAGAGAATAACTACCTTTCTGAGGAATAGGTAAGGAGACCTATCAGTGTTTTTTGTCTTGGCGTTTAGCCAATTATTGCCAGGACAGCAAAGAAGTTGCTAGGTCTTTTAACCTTATTAGAACAACAAGGGATGAGTCTAAAAGTTTCCCCTGTATGGAAACGCTTGGGTGTGGGGTGCATTTCTACAGTGTCTTGTTTTGAAAGACAGGTACCTGCTAAGGAGGGTCAGGGCCTCCCTAGGAATGGAGAATTCAAATCCCCTCCCTCCAAATTGTTATAAATGATTAAGAGCCAATCTAAAATCAAAGAATTTATTTAGCAATTTCCATGATCAATTTTAAAATGCCACAAT
>VXBN01003310.1:0-26414 GCA_013397395.1 Sinosuthora webbiana | reverse complement strand
TGACGGTAGATTTTCTCAGGACTGGACCCGGTCGGGACAGCGAACTCCTCCTGCAGCAAGCAGCAGCCTGGCCATCCTCTCTTTGAAGCCGAGGGCAAGAGAGAGAAGCTGCCCCCAGCCCTGTCCTTTACCTGCCCCCAAAATTCTCGTTATCTCCCCCTCCGAGAGAAAACTCCCGGAGACCCAAAGAAGTGTAACCAGGTGCTACAACTCCTCTTCTTTGGCCCCTTTGTTCTGCTTGAGCACCCATAAGTACCCAGTAGTTGGTTTCCTAGCACCTTATGGGAAAAATTCTGTAAGTAAAAAAAACCCCAAATCTAACCCCCAAGATACAGCAAAAGGCGCTCTTTTGTTTTGTTTGTTTGTTTGTTTTTTGTTTTTTTGGGTATTGCCAGCACCAAAGCTTTTTTTCTAATGTTACAGGACAGGCACTGTCTAGTTTAAATCTGAAGGATGATGGCAAATTTGGAACCCATCATGTCCTTTGTGCACAGCTGCTGTTGAGGCTTCTAAGCTATGGGGCTTCACCCGCACTGTGTAGGCTGCACACTGTAGGCTGCAGGCAGCAAGAAGAGCCTGGCATTCTCCTTAAATCATAATTGCCAAGGTGGGAATCACATGCAGAAGGCTCAGCTCAGTATCCTCCTGCTTCCAGCTGCTGCCTCAGAGTGTTTTATTTCCCCCACATGACTTGTGTTGAGTCCCTTGGCACTGCCTGAATGATCCAGGGCTTCTTCACATGCCCAATCATCTTTCTTTAAGGGGGTGAACCAACTGATTGTGATAATCTGAAACTTTATTTTAACTTTACCATCAGCAATTAATTTAACCCATAAGCATGCCCAGATATAAATCTAGGTCTGAGATCCCCTATAGGACTAGGTGCCTCCAACCCCTGCTTTTACTGTCCTGGCTACCTAATGTGTCAGATTTTTGGGGAAAGTTCTGTTTCCTACCATGTTTATACATGGGTCCCTACACACTGGGTGCCTGAGCAATCCATAATGGGTCAAATTTCGTGGCACTCAGCTCCAAAAGTGTCTAATTTCAACAAAGCAGTTTCACTGTGGATGAAAAGACATTTAAGGTGAGATGCTAGATAACTCAGGAGATCCTTAATCACATCCAAGAGGAACTTTATCATCTCAGTTATTAGGCTGACTTGGTTCAATGTCTGTAGCACCTAAATATTTCACCAGGGGCTGGTTTTTATATATGAAACAGTCACAAGGTGGCCTTGGCATGTTTTCTGTCTGACAGATGACCACATCTCAATCAGCACTAACCTGTGCCTTTCCTGTCGACCTCCAAAGGCCAGTGTAAGGCAGCACAAAAATGACACAGTTCCCTCTCCCTTGGTCAAAGAGCCACCTTTTGGACAGGAAAGTATTGGTGCCAGAACTTGCTGGAAGGCTTCCTGGAAGAATTCCAAAAAGTTCAAACATGAGAGCTGTATGCAATGAGGCAAGACACAGATGGCAAAATAAAAACAATGCAGGTTTTTTTCTGAGCCTCTGAGTCTCTCAGCTCCTGGACATATCAGAAACTGGGCCACTTTGGCTGAATTCAAGCAACTTGTCTAAGGCAAAATCTAATACCCTTCTAGACTATAAAATATATAAAAGGTTAGTGCTGTCCCACTTTTCCTAACATGTCCCTCCAAATCAACTTAGCACCACATGCAAAGACCTCCTTCAATCTCCTGGCAGATGATACCTAGCTGCCACTTCTGGTTTAATTAGGCAGACAGTGATTGTGTTTAGATTTTTCTTCTGTTGCAAGTAAGTATGCATATCCAGTTTATAAAGAAAAGTTCAAAGCAATGAAACATTTGATCTCGAGCTAAGCTACATCATTCACTCAGCCAAAAAAATTTATCTTTTTCTTGTTGATATGCTGTGAATACAGAATAAGAAAAAAATGTGCTCAGCTTGGCTTAATCCAGACTGTCATTTTTATTCTGGTTTCAGAACTACCAGCAAACAAATCAACATGAACCTCAGCACCCACACAGCTCAGCCATTCCAGCTAACCAGTATTTCTTTCTCAGAAAGTTAAAAACACTTCTGGCTATGCCTTTGGGGTTGAATCCAATTACATGGAAAGATTCCTTTTGCCTTTGGCAAGAAGAAATTACAGATTTTGGGCTACTTCTTGATTGTTCTGTTCCATTACTCTGAATTATAATCAAGCTACATATGGTTCAGACCATACCAATAATTCTGTTGCCAGGATTTTTGACTGACAGAACCCACAAGACAAAAGCCTTGCACAACTTGGAGCACAGGGTCCTAGGGCCTAATTGTCCCCTCTGAGTGATGAGCAATTCTTTGGGTATTGTAGACCTGAAGGTCATTATTTTTATTCTGGTTCATTACCACTGTAAATTCCAGCTCTCAGCCCTTCTCCAAAACCACCTTTCCACCCCTTCCATCTCCTTCTGCTAGCTGTGCACCACAGGAAGATTTAGCAGAAGGAGTGCAGTGAAAGATTTAAGATGGGTTCTTCTGCTAGAAGAAGGAAGTTTGTCTGCAGTGAAAATCTGGGCTCCAGTCTTATACAGAGAACAGGCAGGAGGAGCAGCACTTGGTCCATCCTCTCTCCTTCCCTCTCTGGTGGTAGGTGGTGCTGCTGCTCTTCCTACAGACCACCAGTGCACTTGCAAGGCACTGCCTTTCCACTTTCTTACTTGTGGTGTCCTAAGCATGCATCATATCCTAGATTCTGACTTTGGCCAGCTGAGGACTACAGTGTAACACGACACTCCCATGAACATTTTAGCTCATCAGTAGATGCACCAGTTAATGATTCTCCTGAAATCCTTCTGGCTACCACAAAGCTCTGTTCCTGCTGCATTGGATGTGTGGCTTCCCACACGGTTTGGTCCTGAGGCTTTCAGAATAGCTTTGTCTCCAGGGACTGTCCCAGATTGTGGTGCAGAGCACCCAGGGAAGCAAAGATCAGGACTATGTGACTCCCCAGCCAGGTGCTGTTCCTTAGGGTGCTTCCACTGAAGGCAGTGGCCAATTGTTGGGTCAGCAGTAGCCCTGTAACAGCCCTGCTTAGAGTGACTCGTGGTGAAATGATTTCCCTGAAGCTATAGTGATATGTGCCTGCAAAGTCTCATCCATCTTTGACTCCTACAAACCTCCATTTTGTAAGAAAAGCTGTTTGTACATCTCTGGTCATTTCTGCTTCAAGGTAGCATTTCCTTTTTGACATCCTGCCTTGATGGCTCCCAAGTCCCTAGCTCCTCACAGATAGAAACGGAAGGACATGGAGGCTCAAAAGCCATCATGGGCTGCCCTGCTCCAACAGCCATCAGACCCAGTGAGGTGGACTTTCTTCCTCCCCACCTTTGCGCCTTTCAAATACCTCCTTGTGTTGCTCCCTGTCAGTGCAGTGCTTTGTGCTTCTGTCTACACAGAAGCTTTCCTGCTGAGTTGTGTCTCCATCAGCTGTGGAGGAAAGCACCTTTAGAAACAAAAAGAAAGGGTTAGTTACCACTGCTAGGCACATATCATGAACCTCCTAATTTCTTGCCACAAGAAGCTGTGAAATGTGCTGGCACAACGTATTAAGGATGCATTGTGCAACCTGATATTGAAGAGGACTCTCAGTGATGCTGCTGCACCTGAAGACAAACCGCCAAATCCCAAACAAGCCTGCTGCAGTTCACCTGCCCCACCACAAGCCCCATTCTCTTGCTATTTGAAGAACTTTCTCCAAAAATCAGCAGGGTACCAGTGAGCTGCAAATATCAAAATCAAATCAAGCACAGCCATCAGCTTTCCAGCAAAAGAAATAGGACAATTTATGGCAAATGGAGTGCCATAGCAAAGTGGCATAATTGACACTAGTTAATTATGAGTTAATTAGTGTATTGGTAAATTCTCTGATGGTTTTGGGCAAGAGAAGATGCTGACTAGAACAAAGGGAGAAGTATGCCCTGGTCTGTAGAAATGGTTACAGCCCCGTTTGTTGGATTGTGATTGCTTCTCTACTTAGATTTTCTTGGTTCTGCTGCAAAATTTGAATAAACCAAATGAGGCCAGATTTCCTCATGGACATGAAGTTCCATGGTCTTCCCAAACTGAAGGAAGAATGTGCTTAGTTTGGTTCAGGGAGAATGGTAAAGGCAGAGGAGCACTGTTAGGAGAAATTATTACTTCCTTAATGTCACTGAATCTCACTTTGATAACATAATGGAAAAAAATCCCATATTTTGGAAGTGTCAGAAGGAAACAAACTGCCTGGAAGCAAGAAAATTTGAAGGGATTCATGATCCAGAAATCCCTTCCCCAGTCCATTCTGCAGAAATGAAATTTTTTTCTTAAAAAAAAAAAAAATCCCAACAAATCTGTTTGGATTTCCCCTTATTTCACAAATACTTTTGGTCACTAAAAAATGTATTTCAGCAGAAATTCACCATCCATTCAAACCAGCTGGTATCTCCAATCAGTACCAGTGATGACTGATGGATTTGCACTGTAGGAGCTGAAATACCTCTGGCTGCAAGCCAACACCTCTTAAAGTTATGTCCCTGTACAAGCAGAATGGAAAGACCTAAAAGTGTTACTTGGTAAAGGCATAATGATGGTGATTTAGAGACTTCTATTCTCAATAAAGTAAAGGTGAAAAACACTCTGGAGAATCAGGGTGATCATAATTTGGGGCTATTTTTTCTCCTGATTATGTATGAATTGTCTTCCAGTGCCTGTTACATTAAGGAAGAAACTGTTTTCTCTAAGGTACAAAACCTCCCTGCAGTCCAGATCAACTCAGGAATGAGCAAGGGACCCGATATTTAGGAGGAGAGAAAAATCTTCTGTGAATACCACTATGATATGCTAAACACAAAGTGAGTTCAGAACACCAATAAAATTTTGTGGGAGAGCAGAAAACAGGGCTGGAGAAAAACCCTAAGATGGGCTCAAGTTAGTTAACATGTGTTTTAAATCTTGAACATTCTCCGTCAGCAAATATTTGGCATGCCTTCTTTTGATAGTATGAAAAACAAATTATAAGCAAGCAGTTAGAGAAAAAAGCCATAACCCAGAGAGGTGAAGGCAACAAAAATGCATCAGGGCTTTACATCCTTGTGTCTCTCTCCCTGTACAGGCAAAGGGAAGCAGTGATCTAAACGGGACATGTGATTTCCCAACTGCATTTTGAGCCATGGATGTTGAAGCATCTAGAAAGAAGTGGTGACAGAGAAGCTTTTAGGCAAATGACTTGGCTAGCAGGCCTGTTGGGAATGGGAAGAGGAGTGAATGAACACTGCTTATCCCTATAACTCAGGATTATTAGGAAAGCAGGGAACACCCATCAATGCCGTGGGATGCAGCCCAGTGTGTTCATCATTATGCTAAAAATTAAAATACAAACATTTAAAGTTCTCCAGAGCTGCTGGAGCTTTCCCAACGTCTTGGGGAGCTGTCCTGAGGTGCTGGCAGTGCCCTTGTGGCTGGGGGAGCAGTCCCGGAGTCTCTCCGCGGCAGGGCAAGGTGTGGGGGCGGCTGGGCGGGGGCGACAGGAGCGGTGCCCGCAAAGGTTCGCTGAGCTCCGGTGTGTGGGGAACAGAGGAGACCTGGCTGGGAGGAAGGCCTACAGAGGAAGAGGAGAAGGAGGAGAGAGGGGTCAGAGAGGGGAGGGTTTTGCCACGCTCACCCGGGGCGGGGGTTACACACCGAGGGATGGGAGGGTGTTCCTGCTGCGCTGCAGAAGGAAAGTTGGCCGCGCTGCCGCGCACGGCTCGTTCTCCTGCCTCTCTCTCTCTGCCGGCCTCTCTCTCTCTCTCTCTCTCTCCCTGCCTCCCTCCTCCTTTTCCTCCTCCTCCTCCTCCTCCCGAGCCCACAGTGCCGCCGAGGCGGTGCAGGCGGCGCAGCCTCGTCTCCGCTGGCGCTGTGCAGCCCCCGGGGCCCGGTCCCCGCCGCCGCCCCCGCCGCGGGGATGCTGCCGGGCGGAGCGCCCGGGCGCTGAGCCACCCCTCCGGCCGCGCCAGCGGGAGCACCGCGCCGCGGGTCACCTTGCAGGGAGGTGAGTGACCCCCCAGCCCATCCTCTCCGATCCTCTGCGGGCAGCGATGCACCAAATACCCGCTCCGCCGCATCCTCCGGAGCATCCTCCGGAGCATTCACCGGAGCACGGAGCGGAGGCGGGGGCACCGCGGCTCCCGCAGCTGCCGCGGCGGAGGGACTCCGGGGGGAGCGCAGGGAAGAGCACGGGCTGAGCGGGGCCGCCCGCAGAGGTGCTTCCCTGATGCCCTGCGGAGAGCCCAAATTACCGTGGCCGGTCTTGCCCGGCGGGGTCTAGGGGGAGAAGAGGCTTTTCCAGTGCCGCGGCGAGACTGGGAGCTCTGGAAGGGAAACTGCGCGCGGGGTTTTTATTTTCCCTTCCCTCCTCTTTCCCGTGAGGAATCCCATTAGCTCACTCTGGGAGAATAGCTTTTGCTCTCAGCTCTGTCAGCTCCCGTCTGTCCTGTCAGCCCAGGGAAGGGGAGAGGGGTTGTGCAGGGGTATGTGGGGGAAGAGCCCGAGCCGCGGTCAGGCAGTGGGGATGCTGAGCTCCTGACAGCCGCAGCTGCCCGTTCCCCTGGCTATCCTGCTCCGAAGAGGCGCCGGACTGAATTTCTCTTCCTTCCCATCCTCTAGTTTGAGAGCAGTGACTGCTAAGTTGGAGAAAGGGATGGTTGAGGCAAGGAGATAGCAGTGGTCTCTGCTATTGCTGTGTCTTGGTTTGGTGGCAGTGGAGTGACATTGGGTAAGTCCCCCGTACCTGCTACGTCCTTCTGGATGGGGTATCTGGCTATCACTAATGCATCGTGCAAGGGGTCAGTTCTTCAGTAGGAAGAGGCTGGCAATACACTGAGACCTTTCTGGAACTGACGCTCCAGGAGTACAAGCCTTCCTGGAACAGGATTGGTAGTGCTCCCCAGTCAGTAGTGTGCTGCAGTGGGAGAGGTACAAGGGTCTGTGTGGGACTGGTGGTGGGGTGTAACATGCCACCCCAGATAGAACATGGAGCAGGAGTGGCAGGGGTTGCTCCAGAGTGCAATCTGTTGAACTGTGCTTCCAAAATCATGATAGGGAAGCTGTAGCCTCCGTGCGTAATGAAAGAGGAAGCAAGAAAACCCCACAAAAAACTCTAAACTTTCCAGATACATTAAATATGTAAATCACAATTAATTAGATATTCATCTGGTGTAAACAGAGCCTTAGCAACAATTAAAAGATGCGTTGATGGTCTTAAACTCAAGATGATGCATTAATGGGCATGTAGAGGGGGATTTTTGTGTATTCTAAAAGGCAGTCAGAACAGAGAATACACTTTCCTACATTCATGTATTTAAATGACTTAGTTTTAATTATAGTTCATTAACTGTCATCTTTAAAGTAGCTGCAAGTAGATGGTCTGTATTAATTTCAAATTACCTCGCTCCTAAGACAAAGATTTTACTGGACAAGGTGACATTTTAATGGCAGTTTTGGTAACTACAGGTCATGCCAGGGTGTGTGTAGGATAAACTCATTTGTAGGAATTAAATGAAATCTTCTCTCATTAAGTGGGCAGGCAGATGTCTCACACTACTGGTGCCACAGACTCTGGAATAAATCTCACACACAGAGGAGGGCTCTTCCCTATACAAATGCAGATGTAATGCAGTAGTGGTATACACAGGCACCACCACAACACATTTAACTTGAGGAAGGATGCTCTCAGGATTTAAAATGCTTTTGCTTCTGAGGACTGTATTAGAGAAAATGTGCAATGTTTCGATAAGATTTTTTGGTCTTTCTTTCTACAGCAAATTCATATCTGCAGACAGCTGTAAAATGCTTCCAGTAGTTTTTTAATACTGTCTATGTGGTTATTAAGATTGCAGATTACATATATGGTTATTAAGAGTCCAAATTTTGTTGTCTTCGCTTTGAAGACTCAGATTTTTACGGGTTATGGTTTGTACAGTGCAATTGCAGAAAAAAATGGAAAATTACTGCAAAGGTGTGCACAGGAGAAAAATACTCTTATGTTCATTGGCTTTGCCTTGACAAACATGAATAGTGGCTGTGTGTAAGTGTCTGAATACACATCGTCCAGTTATTATGTCAATTGTTACTGAGTACCCTTTCTCTGGCAAAAAGCGGGAAACTACGTTGAGTAATGGGGTCACAGCAAAATGCTCCTCTTCAGATGTAGACGCCTGTGACCCTGAGGACTCACATGGAGCTGGTCTAACCTGTAGCACCTAAGAATCAAAAGATTCTGTGATTTGAATTTGGTGCTGTAAAACCAGAAGAGTGACAAACTGGTTGTTTTTACTGCACAAGCAAAGACTGCATTTTGAAGCAGTGGTGCAGTGCATGAATGGTGTGAGTTCATGCATGCCTTTAGCAGTGCTAGTTTTATACCAGGCATCCCTATGTGTGTGTGTTTGTATGTGTGTCTGTCTAAAACCTGAATGTGCAAAGTTCCCTCATTTACCAATAGCTCTCCAAATCCATGCTGTATTTCTGTCCTTATGCTTTGAGGCTTCACCGAGGCACGAGAAGAATGAACTGACTCTTCACACCAGTAATTCTAGCATAATTCAAGCAGAATTTTGATGGGGTTTTGTGTGCTTTGATTGACTGCTCAGATACCTTAAAAATCCCCAGGGAGAGCAAAGAACTCTGAAATGGTATTTGCTAAAGGACAGAATAATAAAATGGTTTTGGTTTCAAGGGACATTAAGATCATTTAGCTCCAAACCCCCTGCTATGGACAGGGATACATTGCACTAGCTCAAGTTGCTCAGGGCCCATCCAACCTGAAAACTTCCAGGGATGGGGCATAATCAAATCATTCAGCTTCTAGAGGATCTAGGAAAGGCATCCAGCCTGGTGTCAGGTCCTGCAGGACAGCTGTGCTCAGTGTGCTGCTTCAGGACATATCCCACAGCAGCTGCCTGCTACATGCAATGACTTATCCAGTCCTCTCCCAGAGGGTGGTGTCCCCATGTCACCCACCCAGCTTCCAGCTCCTATCCTTGTGCTCTTTGCAGCAGAACAATCTCCCTTCTTCCAGCTGCATGTGGCTCACAAGATCATGGAGGCAAGGTTGTGATGTGGATATGCTGCCAGCCCAAAGCCTGTCAGAAGTCTCTGAGGTCCTATATCCCTTCTCCTCCCAGAGAACAGAGAGGATAGGATTTTTCATTATGTTCAGATAATGCCCCGAATGTAATAGGCATCTGCATTACTCATTTCCATTTTTGTCTCTGCAGGGAGGGATGAGTGCAGGGTTAAGAAAGGTCTGTAAAGGTCAAACTATGCCCCACTGATACAAATGCTTTGTTTTCCCCTGCCTGCCCTATCTGCATCCAGCCACCACTCTCACCATGGCTAAATCACCTACTCTGTAAAGCTTTTGTCCCATGGTATAGTCCTGGCTCTGCAATTTTTCTAAGCCTTATGGAGCACAGCTGATTTTATGGTCCCAGAAGCATCTGTTTACTCTAATCATCCTTGCCCAGATGAACTGACTTGGGTAATTTTACAGTGCTTTTCTAGCAATGTGACTTACAGCCCTGGGGTGCTTTGCTTGAGGCAGGAGGTACAGAAACTTCCATTTTGCACCCTGTCTGCACCACCACACTGTATTCCTGTTCTGTCATCTCTTTATTTCCCATCTATGCCTCAGGAATACCTCAAGTCAAGCCTGGTGCACAGTACTCTGGGTTTACATGAAGAGCAAGTGTGAGGCAATGTCTTGTCCTGCTTTGCTTCCTGGATGCAGTGTGGGAAACCAAGTGGAGCCAGATGAGCAGGGTGTGTGCAAGAACTGGGCTCTCTGGGGGCTGCCCATCAGGAATGGGACTGGAGTGAGTTAGTAGGGCCAGTCCTGGATCCACATTTGGGTGTTCCTGTCTGTGGGCCAGCCTGGTCACAAACACAGCTAAACAGGGATTTTAGGTCCAAGGGGAGGCACAGGATTCAGCCAGCAGGCAGACCAAGAGGGCCAGGGGATGCTCTTATGTTGGTATTCATGGGAGAGACTCTTAGGGTTCTTTTGGAAGATCTTAAAGCAAGAATCGCTCCTCATGGCTCAATCTCCTCAGTTTGAAATGGGTGCGGGAAGCTCACGGGTGATGCTGGATACATTTGGGGTTGTATGATGCTCCTGGTCTGCAGTATTGGGGAGCCTCTTGAAAACAGCAGAAAAAAACACAGTCAGACTTTCTGACTGCTTTCACTCTGCAGAGTAATTGCCAGAAGTGGTCCTGATGTCACGGCATTTTTACACTGGTGCCTTCCACAACAGCCAGGGTTATATACACCACAGTAAGATGCTGTTAGTCAGGGCAGTTATCTATTATCTGGAAAGTGCAGTGAATGAAAAAAGTTGTGAGTTCAGACTAAACCACACTAAGAATTAAGGCTGAAAAATTTGTGAAGGAGAATTGTTAGAAAAGTCTGAATGTGTCTTTATTTTTTTCATTTTTTATTGGAGGCAATACCTTGAGACATAGTGAATTAAAAGCCAGCTTGTTCAATTCAAAATAAATAAATGAAACATTGCATTTCATTTTAGCTCAGGCAACATGCTTCCACCTGCTCTAAAGGAAATACTTTGTTTTTCCTTTAGAAAAAGGAAAAACCTTTTCCTTTTTTCCTTTTTCTTCCTTTCAGAAATAACATTATTATATATTAGATGAACGCAAGGTAATTCCTCCTTTCTTCCCCACTCCATTCTTTAATTCAGATACTGAATTAAGCAATCAATTATTCAGGCAGATATGCAGATGGTAATTGTTTTAACATATATATCTGCACAGGCAATCAAGACCTGGATTTTATTTCCAGCTCTGTCTTGACATGACCTTGGGTGCTTCACCATTCTCCAAATTCCACCTTTTTAGGAGGACAAATCGCACCTCACAGCAGATTTGCTGCATATTGGTAATACTAAAATAGCATGGAGGTCTTTTTAATTCCACTGTTAGCGATGAAACATTTAGCTATCACTAGTGAATGCATTCTTAATTTTCCCAGTGTGAGTTAGTTGCACTGCCTTATGAAACTCCCTGCAGCTTACTTAAAAGGGTAAAAGGAATACCAGCTGCTGAAATACAGCATTCCCTTAAAACAAAGCCTACTTTAATAAGCCCAGCTAAATCAAAGAAGAAAAATACAAGTGGAAAAGGGTTTTTTCCTTCATTTTGTTAAATATTTCACTTTGTAATCAACACTCCAGATCCATACATGGCCTGTGATTTCTCTCATGCATAAGGTCTGTATTTGTTGTTGCAGTTTCTAAATGTCTGGAATGCCTCAAATCATGCTGAAGACTATTGCACTGTGTTTTTGAAACTCCCTCTTACCTAATTGCTCATGCCAGGAAATCTGCAACTTCCTTTCTTCATGTGGGGCTTGACTGCTCTTCGTGAAAGCTTTCTCCCCTCTGCTTTCTCTGTGCTGGCAGAGGGGAAACCAGCTTCAAACCCGGGGCATTTTGTTGAATCTGGTAATCCTGGGGCTGAATCATCTTCTGCTGGTGGCACAAAGTCACTATTGCCACTTCTTGCCATTCTGGTGATTTAGAATGACTGAGGGATTTAGGAGCAGTAGATGTCTTTTGGGGAGCATGGGAGACAGGTGGGAATCTGTAAGGATCAGAGGGATTCAAATCATGGGATAATCAAGTTGAAGGAATCTCAGTAGGTCTGCAGTTCTATTTCATGCTCAAAGAGAGGTCAACTCTGGGATCACACCATGATCCTCAGAGCTTTATTCAGCTGGGTCTTCAAAAGCTCCAAGGATGTAGGCTGCAAAACCTCCTTGGGCAGCTTTTTCCTGTGCTTGACTGTCTTCATGGGGAAAAGATTTCCACTGATATCCAGCACCCCCATGCAGAAACACATGAGTTTTTTAGCCTTTTTTTTCTGACTGATGACCTGCCAGATCTGCAGGGAATGGCAGAGGGTACAGCCTCAGGCTTTGACAGCAGATGGGGACTCTGCCTTCAGCTTCACTTGCCTTCATCTTCCAGTTTTCTTGCCAATAAACCAGTCTTCTGGGCCAGTGATGCTTGGTCTGTCTGTCTGAATGTCCTTCTTGTCTGCTGTGAGGAGAAGGCTGGGGCTTTTCAGCCATAGCCCAATGTTCCAACTGTATGGCTTCGGAATTCAGGGGGGTTGTATTCAGTTTCCCAACTGCGTATTCACACAGGACATTGGGTGCCTGGCAAGGGTCTCTAGAAGACTAAAGAGCCCTTAATCTGTGCAAAGTCCCATGGAAAGAGGAGGAAAATAGCATCCTGCCAGGTCACGGGAGAGCAAAGGAGTTTTGAGACGGTGGGCAGTAACGGAGCTGGCTTCTGCTCCTTGTCTGCTAGAGCCTGGGGCACACCATTTAGCTGTTCTCTCCCTGCCCTCCCTACAGCTGGCATTTCTCTGTCTCACACCCTCTGCTTAATTAGTTTGTCAGGCACTGTCATCATAGCAGGAGGCTGCAGTACACCCGGCAGAGCGTGGCTCTCAGTGCAGCTCCTCATTGTAGTTGGGCTCTGCTGTAACACGAGTGATAGCTTAATAAACCACAGCATTGCAGACTAAAGATCTTGGCACTGCTTGCAGCTTCTTGATAAAATAAGAAAGGGGGAGGGCGGAATCCAAGAAATTGGAAAGAGTGAAGGTTAAAATAATGAATGGACTCACTTTTTATAGTAGACTGGGGTAAAAATATCTAACCCCATGGTAAACATAGATTGAAGGTTGATATATTGATTATATATATATCTGTTAATAACTTGAACTTGGCTTTTTCTTCTGGTTCCAGTCTAAAGTGTGAAAATGCAGAATTATTTTTGGTTGGCCTCAGTGCCAGTGAGTGATTTGTGGGACAATTAAAACCATGCAAAGACAGAAGAAACCTGAATCCAACCAATTAAAATTAACTCTGCATCTTGGAGCAGACTGAAAAGCTTTCTTATTTCAAGACCTCTGATGAATTTCATTTTCCTGTCAACATCAATCTGAAACCTCACTGTGGTCATAGATACTGAGAGCTTCTTTCTGCTTTGAATGTTGGCTCCCTGCAGAGAAGGCACCCTCCAATTTCCTCAGGTGGTCCGTCAGAGGTTACCTGCTCTGGCACTGCCATCTGAGGATTCCGGGCTGCAGGGAACCTGGAAACTGGAGCCATCTTAATTTTAGGACATGCCTGTGAGTCACAGGCATGTGAGCCTGGCCCAAGCCATGTCCATGAAAGCTCCTAGTGAAAGTGGAGTGGCTGGATTCATGTCCAAGGGGTCCCTGCAGGCACAACAAAGGCTCTGAGCCACTGCAGAAGCACAGCTGCCTTTTGCCTCTAAGCATCACTCGCGACCATGAGCCACTCTCTGTCATACCTCCACCTCAACCTGGGGGATTCCATTTCAGGAGTAATACTAATATAATTATTTCTTTCTCTTTTTCCCCCCTCTTAATTTATTATACTGAAAAAGCCTGAGTCTCATCAGCCTCTTCCCATTAAGCAATACTCTTGCAGGGCCAAGAACATTGGGTCAGGCTCTGGTAAGGCAGGCAGCCAGCTACAGATTAAAATGTACCTGGGGTTAAACCACTTTCCTTGATTGCATGCTGCCATCCACATCCCCCTGCTGACCTTTCCTGAGGCATGCTGCCTGCACTGCTATGTGGGACTCCAGGGAGGATGTCCTGAGCAATAGACTATCCCTATTATCAGAGGAGTTCTCTGAGAGAAGGATGCTCCCTGTCTTGTCCTTGCCTAGTTTTTGATGTTTTTCCCCACTTTTTGCTCGTTACCAAGGGGAAAGTGTCACTCAGAATCTGCAATATTGGTTTACAAGACTTGTTTAAATACACAGAAGGTAAGGACCTGCCATATAGATGTTTAGATCCATGGTAGAACTGAGCAACAATGCCTCTCCAAGGCATGCAATAAAACTGCCCTAAAATGGCATTTTTCTGAGTGCTGCTTAAGCCAGACTTTGCTGAAATAATGTCACTACAGGGAGGTGCCAAGGCCTGACCCAAGTTTTCCAGCCATTTATGCAGTGATGAAGTGTTGACCTCTTCATACATTTCTCCAGGAGGGCATTTGTTTCATTTGTGAGTCTTCCTCCAGTTTCTGCTACATCTGTGGCATATTTCTCCTGACCATTTCACTTTGCTTGACAGGTGTCAGGGATAAGAATGTTTGCAAGAGGGTTTGCAGTTTTGGGGTGAAGTCTGGCTTCAGTGGGACTGATGGTTGAAGTGACACATCAGGGAACCTCTTACATTTTCCAAGCTGGCTCGGGAGAAACTGAGCAAAGTCTGAAAATTTACTCTTTAGTTGATGAGTGTTTCTCATCTTCTGCTTGTGGGGATGTAATTTCATACAGTTTCTTTGGGGGGAGGTGGGAGGAAGAAGTGGAAGGTTTATGGTCAAGCAACTGGAGGCCCAGCAGGAGGCTCCTGCCACCTGGATTGCACATGTAACTTCCATGGGATCCCACCATGGTGGATTTTCTCTTCTGTAGCTTTCCTGCTGGTTCACTTAAGAGAAGCACTGAACTACTTGGCTACACAGTAAAATGGGGTTTTCATGTTAAACCAAGTGCTGTGAATGTAAACATGTCAGCAGTCTGGGTCAAGCTCTCTTGTATGCTAAACAAGTTTCTTGCTTAATTGGTAGTGTTAGAAAAGCTCTTAGCAGTGGTTTAAATACCTTTTGCATCTAAAAGAGAGACTGAAGGTATTTGAAGTCTGGACTTTCGCTAGACATTGCTCTGTTAGAGGTTGTCTGGCATAAAAGAGAAATAGAGAGAAAGCATTGAGTAAAAAAATTACGTATGTTTACGTGTTTGTGTATTTCATTCTTGGTTTCCTCCAGACAGCACAATGGGGATAGGTAATCCTACATTAATAACTTGGTCTTCGAGGATTTAATATGAACAACTTTGAAGCCAGTAGCATGTCTTTAATTTTTATGCTTATGCCCAGAAACAAACCCCTGAATTTACTGTTGCTGTGGCCAATACATAGGTATTTCAAAAAGCATTTTCCTTGGGCTACACCTGAGAAAAATGAGGTGCTTGGTGGGAAAGTGCTTGGGCTGGAAAAAATGAGTTTTCAAAGGATGGTAAAGCACTTGCCAAGAGCAAAGGGTGGCTGCAGACACTGGCAGGTGAACACAGCACCTGCCCATCTTTTGCAGTTGCATATTTCTGAGAACTGAAAATGGTTCTTTTAGGAGATTTTCGTTGTTGTTTTTTCAGTCTTTTTTTGGTTTTTCCCCATCTCTTATCAAAGTGTTTAGAGGAAAGGGATGTTGTCCCCAGGATGACAGCTGGGTACCTGTAGGAGTGTGGAGCAGGCACCAAAGCCATTCTTTGATGGGGTCCATCACTACCAATACGTTACCTCATCTGCTTCTCTACATCCCATGGATGTGGGGCAGGTGTTCTTTGCCTCTCTGAGTGGGGACATATTTGGAGAACTAAGTCAAGGTGTGCACATATATGGGGCTCTGTTTCCTCTTGAGACTATATGGAAGACAAGCTGACTTGAGTCCCTCAATTCATTGCCTTTGTCCTCACCTTGGTTTCTGTTTCCTTTCTTCATCAGGAAAATGGGAACCACTCACCCAGCATGAGCTCTAAGGCACAGCAAAATAAAAGACAACCGGTCCCACTGCCTTGGACACCTCCCAGTATGGATGGCTTGGTTGAGCAGAACAGTGTGCTTATGCACAGTAAGATCACTGAGGCTGGGAAAAGGAATGGTTTAATTAACACAAGGAACTTAGTGACAGAGAGCCGAGATGGTCTGGTCTCTGTGTACCCCACCCCTCAGTACCAGAGCCACAGAGTGGGCAACCTGTCCTCTCCGAGGTGCCTGGAGAATGGCAGGAGTGACCCCGTGCAGCAGCTCCTGGACCCCAGCATGCTGCAGCAGACAGTGGAGTCTCACTACAGGCCCAACATCATCCTCTACTCCGAGAACATGCTGCGCTCGTGGGGTGAGAGCCTGGGCTCGGAGTGCTGTGAAACAACCTTCATCGAGGAGCGCTCGCCCACCAAAGACAGCCTGGAGTACCCTGACAGCAAATTCATGGACCTATCCTCGGATGACATAAAGATTCACACTCTCTCCTATGAGGTGGAGGAAGAGGAGGATTTCCAGGAACTAGAGGTCAGATGTCACTTGCGATACGTGGGGAAGGCTGGGGGGAGGAGGGCATGTTTGAAATTAAGTGTACAGCCCCCTAGAACTGAAAAGCAGGGGTTCAGCTGCTTTTTGGGTCAGCTGTATCACTTTCTCCTCCAACTAGGACAATGAATGATTGCTCAGCTTTATTTGTTAGGTAAGGTCCCAGATTTGTGGTTACCAATCGCAAAATTCCCACTGGTCCTAGTGGAGATCAGCATTTCCCTTCTGTCTCTGAAGGGGCTGGTCAGAAGGAAGACCCATGTGCTTAAATGCTGTGTAAGGTTGGGGCTGGGAGCATCTATCTCTCTGCATGGAGCCCATTTTACTCAGCAAGCCAGCATCATCTCTTGCCTTCACCTGACTTGAGCAGAATGTTTTAAATTACTGGCTCAGACACAAAACATTTCTGTCTCAAAGTGAACACAGAAACAGAAGTCTTAGGGTTTCAAGGTGCAGTGAATCCATAGTCTCTGAAATAAATGATGTTTTCCTGATGGAGCAAAACACTTTTTAGACCCAAATACAATGTTTTCTTCTGGAGTCCTGTCCCTCATTGATTGCTCACTGTAAAGTAACAGGGAAGACTAAGGAAACAACTTCATTCTTTCTTAAATGATGCTTGTTAAAATTTTATTTTATTTTATTTTATTTTATTTTATTTTATTTTATTTTAACCAAAGACCCAAGTGTGGCAGGGATTTGTGTTTGCCAGAGTTTGTGGGAATGGAGGGTGAATGTAATGCTGGTGATCTGAAAATTTCCTCCACCACTGGTCAGACTCCTAACCTAGCAAAGACCCTCTGGCTGTCTAGAGCAAAGCCATACCCTCAAACATGAATGTCCCAGCTGAGATAGGGATACTGGTTGTGCTTTCTCTGTTGCTGTGATTTTCATTTAGGACCAAGACCTAAAAAGCCCTAAAATTTCTATTTTCACCTCCTGTAATACCCATGTCTCACCCTGTGATCAGCACAGGGGAAATTCAGCAAGAACCTGACTTTGCTTTTATTCTCTTTTCTCTCTGTATTGATATGGTGGGAAGAGGGAAGTGTTTTTCCCAGTGTGTGCCATTAATGCAGTATTCAATGCCTCCACAGGAAGACAGAAAGCTTCTCTCTGAAGCATGTGAGAATATTAGGTCAAATCACACCCGTCCACAGAATCTCAGAATTGACCGTGGGAAGTATAATTTCCTTAATCAAAACAAAATTCCTGGATGCTGTCTTTTTGCCTCAGTTTCTCTCATGCAGTAGTGACACAAGTGACTGCAGTATACATGGTGCTATTGACACATCTGGCCTGACATTCAGGCAGCAAAAAAAAAGTCTCCCTCTCATCAATTCAAGTCAAGAAGACATTCTTAAGCCAACTTTTGGAAAACGAGATTAAAAAAAGGTTGGGAAAATCAGCAGCATAAGGAAAAAGCCTCTTCAAAGTGGCACTGGAGGAACTTGATCAGCTTTTCACAGAGAACATTTGTGTCTTAAAAACCAGCTGTAGAACTTCATCCTCCTCTGATCTTAAGGGGAGAAATGAGACAGTAAATTTTGGTAACATGCTCTGACAGTGTGTGCATTGTTTTCCCTGGCTCCTTCTTCTTTCTGACCTCCTTCTCTGGAAACAGACCTCCTGAGGTCAAATGTGGCAGTTCTTGAATGGGTATAGAGCATCTGGAATCACAGATTCCCTGTAGGCAGCAACCCTTGGGGTGACATTGTGCTAACAAACACAGGTGTATGGACAACCATCTTGACCTATGTGTATAAGGTGCTCACAATAAGACGACAGTTTCACAAAGTACACACCAGCCACGGATTGTGCTCTCCATCAAAATTTCCCCTCCAGGAGGAACAGAGGAGGAGAAAACCAGGCATGGTTTGGATAAGGACCTGGTTAGCTGGAAACACTTGCTTTGCTAGAAGTCTCTGCTTTGAGACCAGGGTCTGTCTCCGTTGCTGTGCTCCCTGACCAACCCTGTGCAGCTCTGCAATTTTCACTCTTTTCCATGAACTTTTCCGTGATCCCAAAGGATCAACCTGCTGGGCAGCTGTTTTCAGCAAGAAGTAGCTCAGCATGGCAAGTAGCTTCCATTCCAGGAAGGCCCAAATTCTGCAGATCCAGCTGGTCATGCAGGAGAGAAATTAATTTGACCCAACCAGAAACAAATGGGTCTGCTGTGTTGTGCTCTTCTGGTTCACAGAAGTTGGTGGACAGAGGCTGTGTCTGTGTGGCCAGATACATGAGGGCCTCCTGGGCTTGGCTAGAGAACAGCTTTATTAGAGACCTAAATTCATGCGTGGAGACTCTGGAAATGAAAGAACACTATTTAAGGACAAGCAGTCACTTTTAAGGACAAGCAGTCATCATCACAGTAGGTGATGAACCATGCCAGATTGTTAACTACAGAAAAATAGCACCTGAATCACACAGCCCAAGTGTGTCATACTAGAGATTTTTTCTTTCCCTGTCAGTTACTGACAAGAAACAAATGCTTTTTTAGGTTACTAATAGATGGGATTGGGAAATAGTGCCAGGACTGGGAGCAGAAGTTAGAAGGAAGAGAGTGGCACAACAGAGGTGCAAATTTTGCTCCCCCACTGTGAGAGTCCTGAAGGGTTTGAGTCTGTCTGTCACTGAGGATGGCACAGGGCGTTGCTGTGTATCTTGTCACATTGACTGTCAAGCCACAGCTCATCAGGGCACAGAAGCTGGAGTGCCAGAGAAGACCAAGGCTCATGTCTGCTTTGGCATTTCTCTCTGGGAGAAAACTCTATAAACTAGCCCCATTTTGGAAACATTGGCAAAGAGGGGAGCTTTGTGCAGAAGAGCTCTTTTCTCTTGAGAACTGAAAGCTACCTCCTGTTCTCCACATGTCAGTGCAACACAAGTGGAGTCCCACTTGAGCATCTCTGTAAAATGCCTTCTGGAAGACACACCAGCCATGGGGTTGTGAGTCATTGCTCTTCCCCCATGTCTCCCTGGCACTGCCTGCCTTATACCAGAATGCTTGCCTAGGGTTTTTCAGGATGGATATTTAATTTCTTAGAAATGCCAAAAAAATTATCTCCTCCCTTTGTAGTGTCTCCCACACCTCAGTGCAATACTTTCAGGAGGGACAAATCCAGAAAATAGTTTTATTGCAGGTCAGACTGCTTCTGACATGATTGTCTTTTTGAAAAGAATTGGGCTCTTGGTAACCAAAAAGGTTGCTGTTCTCTGGCAGAAAACTTTGCAGTAGAGAAAGATTCTGGAAAAACCCAGCTATTTTGATTGATTTGGTTTAGGTTTGAAGAATTGACTAAGCCAGGATGCAGGGTTTTGTTACTCTGCTAGCTGTTGTCCTCCTCAGGATGGGTCTATCCAGCTCAACATGTCTAGGACAATTTTCTAGGAAGGAGACACCTTCTTCCCTTCCCAAGCCTGGCATCTCTGAAGAGCATGCAAGATGTAGCAGAGGACCAGCAGGCATCCTAATCATGGATTGTACCCTGCAGCAACATTTAACCAACTTATTTGTTGGGATTTTTTACTAGCAGGGCTTCTCAGGTCCTGGTGGAGTGTTGTTCAGTCTGCCTAAAAAAAAAATTGTCTGCAAGGAGAAACATCTGAGAAACAGCTCTCATTAGCATATAGAGTCCTGCTTTGCTCCACCAATTACCAGGCATGAAAACAGAAAGCTGCACATTCTATCAGGGCTTTAAACTTCTCTCTTCCATGCCTGTCCCTGAAATCAAATGATTCCCTATTTAGGCATCGTTGAAAAATTTATAAATATCTTATGAGTTCTTTATGCCACAACTAATAGACAACTTGTCAAATGTGGCAGCAGTGAAATATGAAATGAGTTACAAGATTAAATACCCTCCTGATAGAGTTCATGTGCCATCTTTTATCCAAAAATAGCATTTGTCATATTATACTCCTGCTAGTTTCGCTCCTAGACACTAGGTAGATTGCTTATTTAGAGAAACCCAAGCTATTCATGGCAGCAAATTAAATTATTCATATGTGTCACATAAAAGAATACCTTGGAGCTCTCTCTTAAAACCCTCTTACTTTTTCCCAGCACCCAGCAATGTCTGAAACAATCTCTAAATGCAAAATAAATAGAATGTTCTGGGAGTGAAAGAAGAAAAGAAATGTAGTGCTTTCAACGTATACACTTCTTCTTTTTTTTTCCACTAGAAATTGCTGGATTCTGTTGTGAGAACTCACCCTTTGGACCTGAGCATGAAATTGTAGAAATAGAATTTGGATCCTGTTCCATCCAACCACTCTTCTCAACATTCCCAAGTACCTCCTGGCATGTTTTTTCCACAACACGAAGAGAAGACCCTGAGGAGATTTATGCCCATCAAGCCCTGTGAAATCATGCACACTTTCTGTCACTGGTCCTGCACTGGGCTGTGTCCTCAGCCTTTCCCTGGCTGTAGGTATCCAGAAAGCATGTTTGAACACCCCTTAGGGGGCTGAGTGGTTTTCAGTGGTTTTGTCCCATGGCATGTGCTCAGAAGAGCACAGGTGTGCTGTCAGAGGTGTGGTGCCCAGGTATGAGCTCCAAGAGGTGCGGCACTCAGGTATGCAGTCATGGCACTGAGCCATCCTGCACATAGGACACACTTTATATCTCTGAGTTCCATCAAAGGTGCATTATTAACAGATTACAAGAGTGATTACACTTTGCATTTTATTTATTTTTCTCCTTAGAAGGAGAAGCCACTCAAGTCTGGAGATACTGAGCCCTGCCAAGGGATATTAACCTCTATTAGCCAGCTCCAGATGAAAGGAGCATGGCTGGGAAGTCACCTTCAGCAGTGTCCAAATGCCCTCCTATGAATCTTGTTAATAGTAGCCAGGGCCCATGGCAATTCCCTTTCTCATCATCACTTCTCTGAGTTTTCAGGCTGAAGCTCAGCAGTGATGTCTCTGGAATCCAGCCTGCGAGTTGCAGGAGCTCTGGGTGAGCTGCATGCTGTCATTTGTACTGGGTGGATATTTGGCAGACTTCTTTGAGGACTGCTGTGTCAGCTCAGAAGCAGAAAGGGGACAATCATGAAGGGTCACACCACTTCCCCCAGATTGTTTTAGTGTGCATCCATTCATTGCTGTCTGTGCTAATCCCCTTCCAGTAGCAATGTGCTGGATGCTGGTTCCTGAGGAGCTACGGGCAGGCTGGCTGTGGGTGTCTAGAACACATCACAAGGGAGATAATCAAAGTCCAGGGCTCAAGGTGGAAGAAGAGGCTTGGGCAACTACATCCAGAGGGTTTTGCCCGTTGTGTTTTGGTGTTGCAAAGTTACATGTGAAAAGTTTTCCAACCAAGAAGAGTCCTTTGTGAGCCCATTCTGCAAGGCTGACTGGCTGCCTGACAGCAATTTTTAGACTGGGAGTTGGGGAAACAGGAGGAGCTGCAGCAGGACAGTGTTAGGGGATTATCAATCTTTTAAATGCCTTTAAACCTGAAAGGGAATCAACTGCAAAACTCAAAGCTGTAAAAAGAAATAAACAAGCAAAATTAAATAAATAACAGGCTTTAGAGACATCACTTCTTAAGAAATTACCAGCAAGATTTTGCTCAGGGATGAGTGAGGGTAGGGAGGCAGAGCAGTGATAAACTACAGCCTTCGGTGAAAGAGTCTCCATCCAGCTGCCGCCTTCAGCATCTGCTGCATGGAGGTGAACTCAAAACAATTGCAGGAGAGCAGAAGGATGCAGAGTGCTGGTCAGAACAGGTCATCATGTTTAACTACATTACTGGAACAGGCATTGTGTGGAGGAAAACAGAGCACATATTAACTTGGAGCAGCATTGTGTTGGTCTTTGTCAAACCAGACCACTGGACCATCTGGATTTGAAGGCAGATCCTTCAGGGCTATATGAGAAATTAATTTTGTATGCAGGGTGTGCATGCTGCTGAATTGGTTGCTTTGAAGGAAAAAAGGAAAAGGGCTGTTTCTTGAATATTCATCAGGTTATAGAGGTTGCTGGCAGCTGTAGTTCAGAGCAGACACTGTTGTCTGACATCTCCAGTGTGCTTGGCAGGCTGTCTGCAGAGCAATTGTAATGTCTCAGTTGAGGTAAGGCACATAGCTTTTAGGGGTAGCCAGCCTTGATTTAAGAAAAGGTCTTTTTTAATAGAAAATCCATTACAACTGCAGAAAAGTGTTCATCACCATCTCTGTTAAAAAACTGCACCTTCTGTCTGCTCTTCCTCTATTCTTCTTTCAGTCACTTCACCTTTTCTACAGAACATAAAAGCTGCCTTGGATCAAAAATTATCTATTCAGACACTTAGAGACTGTGATGAAACTTCATCTTAAATGCATCTTATGAGTGGAGTTGGCTTCTCTTCTTTCTTCCTGTGTAGATGTTCTCCTGTGGCATTCTGCCTTCCAATGCCTGATTTCTCCAACAAACCCTGGAAATGGTGCCCAAGAACTGAAGGGACAGGATGGGACAGAAAGGGAAGGGAAGAGAAAGGAAGGGAAGCCTAACTGACAATAGAATTCTGATTCTGACTTCTCAACAACACTAATATCCAGCTAATATCAGTGTCAGGGTGCAGGTCTTAGAGATCCAGGAATAAGTGAAGAGGTAGCCAAATTATCAATTATCCCAATGTCAGGGGGCATTCTGAATAGAGAAGATCTCTTGATAAGCTCAGGATCAGGTGCCCGTTGTAATAAAGGATGTTAGGAAGGAAGGTTTGCTTGGAGAAAGGAGTTAGCTGGAAGAGTTAAGAGGTACCATTTGCTGTTGGATTTCTTTCTATGATTTTTAATTTTTTTTTTCACCCTTCTGGTTCACAATTGGTCTGCATGGTCAGGACTTAATGATTAGAATTATTCTTTTACCCTTGGTAACTCATAGGCAGGTCAGCTTGGCCTTTGGGAGGCAGCATCACTGATAATTTTGTGGTTCAGCACATGATCAAAGTTACTTGAGGAATCTTTTCTCCATTTCATCTTTATGTGAAAGAAAAGGCAATTTCAAATATCAGAGAGGTAGTCTCCACAGATAATATGCCAGCACACAACTCAGCCAAAAACCTGAAAATCAAAAGCATTTTTGATTTTGAATGTCACCTGTTCAGGTGAGTGGACAATTTCAAGGGATGGTTTCAGCAATATTATGGATTTTCTCCCTCTCCTTTTCCTCCTTTATTTTTGGAAGGAAATATTCACCCAGGTTCATCACACTAGAGAGCCCCTTCCTTTCATGGCTCCTTTTCAGCTCCCTGAAGTGATACCTTTACATTTGTCTTTTTGTACTTTCAAGCTCATGCAACAGTGATGGAATCTGTGGCACAGTGGGTGAGGAAGAGGAGACCGGCTGGCCACTGCTGTGATGGAGTAGGAGAAATGGGCAAATGATCAGGGAATTGGCTCATGGCAGAGGAAAAGCAGTAATGTCATTAACCAGCACACCTGCATTTCTCTCTTTTGGTGTTTCAGAGTGATTACTCCAGTGACACCGAGAGTGAAGACAACTTCCTGATGATGCCACCAAGGGATCATCTTGGCCTCACTGTGTTCTCCATGCTCTGCTGCTTCTGGCCACTGGGAATTGCTGCCTTTTACCTGTCCCACGAGGTAATTTTAAAACATCTCCTGCCAGACATTTCTCGAGGACAGTGAAAGGTAGTTCAAGGCAATGGCATCTTCCCCACCTTGACAGGTCTTTGTGGTAGTGGTGGCTGCCTTTTGAGATACTTTGCTGAGGGTGGTATCTACAAAATATTTTAGCTTTTAGTTGGCAATGGTCACATTCCATGTCAGGTTAAATGTCCAGCTAAGAATCCTCTGTGGACATGGCTTTTGAATAGAAAACACCCTTGGATATCTCAAATGCTTGGCTTTCCTACTGGGAAAGCAGATCTACGTTTCCCAAGCTGATTATTTAGAATATCTTTCCAGGAGTAGAAAAATAATTTCTGTTCTGCAGATGTGAATTTGCTTTACAGAAACCATTTCCTTTCCCATGGAAAATGTTGCTTAGCTAGTTCTTCCTTTCAAATTTTATTATGCAAATATATTTTTACCAAAGAAGTGACTGTGTTTTGGTTTGTTTCCTTCCCGAGACAGTCTTAACATTGCTTAACTTGCAATCACTTCGTGCCCATCATTTGTTTCGACAAGTATGTCTCCATAAGTGTCTGCAATGTAATTACTGAGTTTCCCAGCATGGCAGATAATGTGAGGTGACAGAGAAGGCATCACACTGGCAGCCTTATCAGTGACTGTGAGGAAACATTTGATTATATTTCTCTCTAGTACCTATTGCAAACTACAGTCTCTGCTCCACAGCACCCTTCACATTCACCCTATCAGCTGTCTTTCTAATCTGCCTGCACTAAACACCTACTAGCCCTGCTGATTTGTCAGAGCAGGTTCTTCAGATCTGAAGAACCCTACTCTTCAAGATTAAAAAAAACCAACAAAAAACAAAAAACAAAACAAAACAAGACAAAAAAAAACACAACAAAAAGAGATGGAGAACTGCTTTTTTTTTTTTACTTCAGATGAACAGTCTGTCTTTGCTGGGAAGCCTCTGAGACAGTTTGTGTTTGTCCAGTGGAAAATAACAAGTTCTGATTGTTGGAGTTTTGATTGTGAGATAGTTTTATCTGAGGTAAGAAAGCACAACACGGTCCAATAAATACAAACCCCCTGTCTTGGTTTAGATAGACAGGTATCTGCCAGGGAAGATTGGAGTCTCCCTTGGAATATAAGCCCCCCCTCTCCCCTTTTCCGAATTATTATAAATTTGCAATTAAATAGCTGTCAGGCAAAGATTTTGGGAATAGGTATAGCAGTTCTTTACTAGGGATATATAAAATAAATACAAATGTTGTAGTACAGAAGAATAAGCAAGCAAACAAACAAGAAATCCTAGAAAACCCTGACAGAGTCAGAAATACAACCTGACACCCTGTTGGTCAGGGTGTTGGAAACAGATCAAAAGTAAGCCCTCCTGGAGTAGCAGATATGGTCCTGTTGGAAGCAGAGATGGTGCTGTGGAGCCAAGGGTCCAGAGATGGTTCCCGTCTTCCTTTGGGAGTCCTGTGGGAACACTGGCTGCCTGGTGACACTTGTGGCTCTTTTTTATCTAGGTGGAAATGGTTTGGCTCCTCCTCCCTGGGTAGAGCATCTCACAATGGGATGATGTAATGTGTCATGTCATTGGTGAGCTTTAATGGCCCATTAACAAAATATATCCCCATGGGGGTAGTGGAAGACTGAACAGAGATAAGAAACAATGCCCCACCCGGTTTTAACAGCTGGCTTGTTATCAGAGAAGGCAGTTACCCCCTCCCTTCTGGAGTTACAACAGATAAAGAAAATCTCCCCAACCGGGTTTCAACAAATGGAATAGAATAAACATTTTTTTTTTTTTTCTTTTTGTTACAAAACCCAATATACCCCCCCAATGTAATTAATAGTAAAAAGTAATATGGCTGAGAAGCTAAATGTGCTGAGAACCAGTGTACAAAGTCCAGGGTATCCAGCTGTGAACCGATCCTGGGGCCAGCATGAGTTTGTAGGAACTTCTCACTTCCATGGGAGAATACACAAAGTGGAACAGGCATGAATACAGGGAAAAATTTTGGTACTATGCTGAAGGATTTTGACAATTGAAAATGAAAACTTGGGTGTTTTTTGTTTTAGTATAATGATGAAGAATAGCTGAATGTGGCTGCCTAAACCAAATTTTCAAATCTCTTGTAGAAAGATGGTCCAGCTAGTTCCAGTCCAGCAGAGACACATCTCGCTGTCCTCTCCCTGAGCTCCCAGGGAGCTCCTTTGTCTCCCTGCCTTCCCATTCAGCAGGTCCATCACGGCCCTGAAAAAATGGGGAAAAAGTGGTTCTTCTGCAAAACCCCACATCCAACAAACTGGCATTTTCTGGGGGGAAAATGAAACCAATAGTAAGCCCAAACATCCTGTGGCTGAGAACTTGCTGAGATAGATAGTGCAAACCATCAAAACCCTGCACATTGCTAAGCTAATATTGACAGTGATATCCACTCATACTTCGACACATAAACCATATATGTGATTTTTATTTATATAGGTAGTTCAGCTTAAACTCCTTGGAAACATTTGAGATCACTTGTTAATTCAAAAGGATAGTCTAACTTTCCCCTTCTTTATCAAAAGCCAGAAGTACAGCTAAAAATCAACTCTTGGTACTCATGATGTAGTGGTTTTGAAAG
>VXBN01003309.1:299504-359361 GCA_013397395.1 Sinosuthora webbiana | reverse complement strand
GCAGGAAGTAGATGGAATGTCATGTGGTCAACACAGGCTGGGGGATGGACAGATGTAGAACAGCCCTGGGGAGGACTTGGGGGTGCTGGTGAGTGAGAGGCTGGACATGACCCAGCCATGGGCACTCCCAGCCCAGAAAGCCAAACGTGTCCTGGGCTGCATCAAAAGCAGTGTGCCCCTCTGCTCTGCTCTGGTGTGACCTCAGCTGGAACTCTGCATCCAGCTCTGGGGTCACAGCACAGGAAGGACATGGAACTGTTGGAGTGAGCCCAGAGAAGGCCACCAAGATCATTGATTAGAGAAGAAGTGCCTC
Organism: Sinosuthora webbiana; assembly: GCA_013397395.1. Lineage (NCBI taxonomy): Eukaryota > Metazoa > Chordata > Aves > Passeriformes > Sylviidae > Sinosuthora > Sinosuthora webbiana. Next base: position 359,048 of record VXBN01003309.1, on the reverse strand, counting down.
TCCTGTGAAGAAAGGTTGAGAAAATTGGGATTGTGCAGGCTGGAAAAGAGAAGCCTTCAGGGTGACCTAACTGTGGCTGTTTGATACCTAAAGGCAGCCTGCAGGAAAGATGGAGAGAGACTATTTACAAAACCATGCAGTGCTCTTAACAGTGCAGTCAGTAAGGTTGTATCAAGCAAAGTCAGTGACTTCCCATATGCCTACCACTAATTTTCAAATCCCACAGTTAATTAAAAAAAAAAAAAAGTGCAAACACAATTCATTTTTATTTCATCAGACACAAACATCAGACAGAAAATCAGACAGAAACATTTCATCAGACACAAATTAAAAATAAAAAGATGAGTCTGTATTCCATCTGGCCAGGAGGAGCACAAGAATGTCATTTTTTGGGATCTCAGATGACTGCAGAGTAGTGACCTATCTTTCCTTCTCCAGAAATACAGAGTTTTGAACATATGTCTAAAGAGATATGAATTTAATCCCATATTTCTTCTCAATAAACAATTGGAATAACACATGATATATCAAGTTTATTGAACCTCATAATTTTATGTCACCTCTTTGGAAATGATAGGTTGATATAGGTTGTTTGGTTCAGAATAACAATTAATTTAAAAAATAAAGGACAACATAGCAAGGAGTATAAACAAAAATGTGCAAAATATCACCTTGCATGAACAAAGCTGATGAAATTCTTATTCTCAAAGACTGACGTAAAAAACTGAAAGCAATTATAGCTTAAGTAGTAACAAGAAAATGCAAGCCCCCAAATTTACGTGCATGTTCTACCTCCTCATTTCACCCCAAAGCAAAGTGAGCCAATACATTCATCAGTCTAGAGCACCAATTCTAATCTGGCTCATAATTAGAGAAAATAAAATTTGGACTGAGTTCCAACTGACCCAATTAAGTTGAACACTCTGTGGGTTGTTCATCCCGCTAGAAATCACGAACATGGTGAGCAAAGAAGTTTGTACAGAGCTTTCTGCAGTATCAGAATCTTCTAGGTTGCATTTACAGTATCATAAAACTGGCCGATGTGTGAAAGGTCTTCTGTCAGCCTAAGCATCCATGCTGTTTGTTCGCTGAAAAATAAATACCATGAGAACATGGAAAATTTTAATGCTGCTCATGACCAGGGGAGTAAACAACCACTGTTTGTAACAGCCATGGTAACAGGAAGCAACCTAGACTTAGTAGGTCTTATCCTGAGGTGTGTAATAATAAGTCATTCATCTTTTAAGAAATCAGAAAAGTTGAAAAGAAAAAGGGTTCTTTTAGGGTTAGCCTTAGATTTGTTCCAAAGTTCCCATGCTTCACCCCATTAATTTGCAGAAGCAGTCATATAGCAGTCCTGATTTTGCCCTCTGGCCCTTTTCTTGCCATTCCTTCTCCACAGCTGGGCCAGTGGTGACCATCCCACTGCCTGTCTTGTGACTGCCCACTCAGCAACATCCATCTGCAGTGACCTTTCTCTTCCTGTCTCAAGCCAGACCCGTGGGGGCCGCTGGAACCTTGCTGGGGGCTGGATCTGATCCATAACTGCTCCATGGATGAAGAAGTCCAAAATGTATACACATCTCTTCAGATAAGAAGTTATCTGATTCAGTGACTCTTCACTTGTTGGAGTTGTTTCACCTTTCTGTTTCCCAATATATCAGGAAATACAAAAAGTGTCAGGTTTTTTTGTGTTTGGTTTACATGAGCCTTTCTCATACAGAAACACAAATGTCTAGGATAGATTTAGGATAGATCTCTTAATCTTTCCTACCAGAGTTGTTCCATTTACAGTAATTGACCTAAACTTACATGCAGAGAATTAGAGAAACAGTGAATAAATAGCCTAGTATGTGAGTGAGTACCTCAGGTATTGATCACTTAGCTTCACACACTTGTATTCCCATGAAATAAAATATCCCATCCCATATTCTTAGTTTCTCAGGTTGTTGGGTTTTTTTTTCAGGAGATGAAAGTAAGAAAAGTAAGAAAGTAAGAAAGTAAGGAGATGAAGGTAAGGGAAACTTCAAAATATATTGTTTCCCCTGATGTTGAGGCAATACTTTGGAAATTATTAACATACTTCTTCTACCAATGTCTACACACAATGTCTGGAAACACTTTTCAATGTGTATTTATTAAAGTTCCTATTTTTATATGACAATTGAGAATGATACTGCTAAAGGAAATATGTTGAGCCTACATTTTGCTCACTGTATCAAGATACGCTCTTGTATCGAGCTAAGAAGTCTGAAGTGTGGCCTGAAATGCTGTACACTGAGAACTAAATTTGGGGCAGAATTAGTCGTTCATTCATAAAGCTTACATCAAGGAAGCTCAACTACTGAGCCAAGCTGCCTTCAGAGAATGAAGTAAGGAGATAGATAAAAGAGGCATTCCTAAGTAAGATGCATTCCAGGTAGGTCTCTGTGCGTCTTGAGAAATAAACTCTAGAATTAAAGAAGCAGCTACAATTGTAATAGAAGCTAACCTGTTAGGATATCCATCTTTGCTGAATTATAAAACCAAGAAACACATTATCTCTGTAAATCTGTCTAAAGTCTGATAGCAAACTTGCGTGAAAGCATTCTTTTTATGGAAAAAAAATTCTGCAAGTGCCATATTTTCAGAACCCCAAATGGATTTTTTAAAGGTTTTATATTTGTAAAGTAACAATAATCTAAGGAAATTGGTAGACTTTTTTTGCCATTTAGTATAACATAGATTGTAAGTATTTAATATTTTGTATAGGATATTCTAAGATGTACCAATATAATATTCATAAAATAGCTTTGATGAGTGTAGAGGTGATAAGGATATAGGGAGTTCTACTATGGGACAAGCTGAATAGATGACAATCTTCATAACCAGCTTATATTACAAAATCACCACTGAAAAAAATGGTATCTCTCTAAAGAAAAAAAAAGAGGACCAACCTTTCCATTTGACATTACCTTTGTTAAATAGCATTCACTTTGAACTTTTCTTTGCTAAGATCATAGCTGTGGATTCCTGACAACCCTCACCATGCTGCACTGCACAATCTGCAAATAAATGTAACTTGTCTTCAACTACACTGAAATGTAAAATAAGGATTGAACGACTCAAGCCAACTCCTCCCAGCTAATGTATTGGGCATGATGTTCCACAGTATGAAATATCCCTTTGACCCACCTTAAAGAAGTTTGTGGAGGTCTGCACCTCATGGAAGGAACCTCTTTTTGTAGCAAGAAAAGAGCATGATGAGAAAGAAGTGGCAGAGACAAATCATAACGAGACCACAGCCCCTGTTCTCCATTCTCTACATGGCTTTAGTGTGTATGTGTGCATGTGTTTGTGTGTGTGTAGGAGTAGAGGAGTCAGGAATGAAGGAATGGAGATGAGCCCCCAGAAAAAAGGAGGGTGGGGGGAAGGTGGTTGTAGTCTTTGTTTGCATTTCTTGTTACCCTACTCTTAATTCGCAATACATTAAATTAATTTTCCACAAGCTGATTCAGTTTTGGCCATGCTGATAATTGGTGACTCATCTCCCTGTCCTTATGTCAACCCATGGTCTTTTTCTTGATATTTTTTTCACCTGTTCTGTTGAGTAGGGGGAGTGGGAGACAGTTGGGTGGGAGGTTATAATGACTGATAATTGGCCCACGTCCTGAGTTAATAGGAGGACATCTATAAAATCCTGCATGTTTTCAGATTTGCTCTTGAGTCAAATACATAGAACACATATTGGATTCAAGAATAATAATTTGATGAAAATTTGAACTCTAACATTGCTTGAATCTAAAGCTTCAGTTTACTCTTCATTGAAATAAAAGGACCTCAAATAATTTTACAAACTTCAGAAGTTTTGCAGAAAAAGTTTGATTTTTTAGAATTAAAATGCATTTCAACTCATAATTGAGTAACTAAAAAGAAAGTGCTCTTTTGGAACATCTTTAAGCAATGTACATCCCCAGTGCACATATGACAGTGTCTGTTATGAAAGACACAAAGTGCATTTCCTTGTCAAGTTTCCAAAACAACACCAGAAGACATGAAAAGTATTTCTAAATCAAGGAAAGTAGAAGCGGTGCTTCTTATCTCAAACTATAAATCTGTCAGTGCATCTAAAGAAAATTAGTATAGACTGAAACCTGGAAAGCAAAGTACATCGATGCAAGATTCTTTACCTGCAATTGATCACTGATGTTGAAATGAAACTTTGTTATTTTTCCTTCATTTTAACTAATGTGTATATTTCAATTCTAGCTGCATTTCCCAAGGTTTTGCTCTAGTTTAATTTTTATATTGATTTCAACATTTTTAATTTTTGAATGGATATCTACTTGGATGTTTTACACCATCTTCCTTGCACCAAGATGTTATATTTGGTACTTTGGAGCAATCAATACATTTAAGTACATTAATGGAGGCTTTCAGTCAGCTTTTCTTACTTTGGATGTTTATGCTACACTTCTATGTTACGTATTACACATATCTAACCACTGGATACTTTTGTTCTGATTAAACATTGCACACTTCCATATAGGTATAAAGTTTAAAAGATGCATATGTCATTTCAACATACTAATACTAATTATTTTAAAAATGCTACGTATAATATTTGATACAGTTTTCTGACTAAAGTACCTAAAACAATGATACACTAGTAGAGAGACCAAAAATTCAGGTAGTTACTTCTTTTGAGAATAGAAAGTTCAATCTATGAGAGCAATCTCATATGTCTTTTTTGTTTCAAATAGAAATCTGAAGTCTTTGCAAGGAATGGAATTCTTAAAGACTATTGCTACAGGCCAAGTGGGTCTCTAGGATAGTGATTATATGAATTATAAATATGTGGTTCAGAAAGACGTGATTTCAAAATAGAGTGATATCAGTTTTCTTCCTGACAGTCCTTTTCTATGTCTTTCATGGTTAAGGATTCCCTGCCATGAAACTATTTGGCTCTCATGTTTTTCATTTGTTTTTGTGGCTGCACCACATGAAATCAATTCCAAGCAACAAAATAAAATATTTTTGAAAACAGAAAACAGTCATGAGTTTTATGTTCTTACTACAACCCCGCTATTTACAAGAAAACATATTACAATGACAAATAAATGCAGAGTCCAGAAGGGAGTTCTGAGAATCAAGAGTCAAAGCTTCTGGGCCTTATATAACTATAAACTTTCAAAAACACTAAACCAGTTTTGTTTCTCACTCTTCTTATTTTTAAAAGGAAGTAATACTAAGCAACATCATAGGAATGCTGCAAATTTTGGTTACCTGATATGCTAGAGAGTTTAGTATTCTTAGAAGTGACAAAATGTTATTATTTCTTTTAAGATTAAGATTTCAATTTTTTTTTTCTTTAAGAATGTATGTCTTTTTAGTAGACTAATTGGCTGCATACGGGAAAAGCCTGTGCAAGAGGCACTGAAGACAATGGCATAAATCAAAAGTAATGTTAAGGACCTTTACAAATCATTCCAAAATTGTTAAGAAATGTGATATTTTGCTGCAAGATATTTTCTGTGGTGTGTTTCCACTTAGCACACAGATTGTTTACTTCACCCAGACATATGCAGTTCTCTTGATGTGCATTTCCTAAGAAGCCCAATGCTGAGAGCAGACCTTTCTTTAGTTTAGAGACAGTTGCACCAGCAAATGCTCTGCTTCCCCTTATGTGGTACATTGCAATAGAAATTTGCTCAGGAATACATCGGCATGATTGTACAAGAACAAGTCTCTCTAACATCCTAATAGCCGAAACCTCACACCACATCATCTACATTTTATTTCCTTACACCAATGTTCTTCAACATTTTCAATTGTTAAGATCACCTAACCTTTCTGAAATGCACACACTTAGCTGTGTGCCTCTACTCTTAAGTGGCAGGCAAGAGACCTGAGCACTGCTTTGTGTCATGCATGTAAACAAAATGTTATTCCTGTATTAAAGTGCATTTCATCTCAAAATGAGTGAGATGAAAGTGTACAATTCAACAACTACAACAACAAAACAAACAAACAAAAGGTGATGGTCTGGGATGTAAGAGGATACCCACAGCAATCATTAACCCCCAACTTTCCTTCAGGGCAGTTGCTCTTTCTCTGATTGCAATACTTTTATAGATTATCTTCTCCTGCCTTACTATTAACCTTTGATTTATAGAAATGAGATTAATAACACTGCAGATGTACTAATGAGCTTCCCATGAGAGAAAGAAAATACAGATAGGATCTAGAATCAGTTGGGAGAGGGATTTAAGCTTGTTGGAGGGATAGGGGCAAGGGAGACAATTATAAGCCGTATGTGTTTGCTTAAGGGAGATACATAATGGTGTCCTGCAGTCATCGAGTTGTTCAGCTGACAGCACTAAGCCTCCATAGTTCTCAGGACATGTTGGCTTGTGTCTCCACCAAAAGAAAGAATTAGTGTCCTCAGGGGAATTCCTGAGGCTGCAGCGTATGAATCATAATAGCTTGTACAAAATGCCAGGTTCAGTTCTTGGGATTCTTGGGGACCTTGGAGAAAAGTCAGGTCTACTCTAACATAAAGTGTACATTGTGACATACATCATACATCTGCCATGTTAGCAGTGAGAGTGCACATTTGAAATTCTATGCAGAAAGAGGATCTTTTGCAATTTTTTGTGCCAAATGGGTACCAGACTCCCTGATCCTATTTATAAAAGCAGCTACTGTAATTTTGTTCCCTTTTTGCTTCCTTCTTTGGAAGGAAAAAAGTCATAAGTGTTATCACTTTGGGTGTAGACTACTTTTTCATTTGCTTGAAAAGGGTTACAAATGCCTGGTTTTGTTTGCTTCCCTGCATTTCTTGCTATGGAGGACTGTGAAGAAGAATACTTTGAAGAAAACCCTTGAAACAGCAGTTTTATTCTTGGAAAAAAGCATTACCATTATTCAGTTGTTATTTGAAAAGAAAGCAGCATGGAGCAAAGCTGAGCTGCTGTAGCATTTATTACGTGACTCTGTGAACTGCAAGTGGGAAAGGGAAACGTGCAAAATGTCTGCTTTTCTTTCTCTTTCATTATACCTGTGCAAAATTAGAGAGGACTCAAATTATATGGCGAAGGGAAAATGCTTCTGAACTGATTCTAAAATATACACATACTTAAGTGGTTCTATAACTGCTTTGGTTTTTGTCCTTTCTCAGAAGGCAAGTCCAAGACTGCATATCCAAAATAACAAGAAACTCCAAAAGAATGTGAAAGAGAAACAAATATTCATACAAGGGGGAATTCTGAGATCTGATAGAGGTGTAAATACAGCTGCAAGGGAAATAACTGTCTCCACTAAAGCTTAACATTCTCTGTACTGGAGACACATATTCTCAACTACTAAGTCTCAGAAAGTGCTAATAGGTTATACCACTAGAATTCACAATTTCCCTGTACCTGGAATTTATATAGCTATACTTGCTAAGTGTTCTGTGAATTTATCCATTATTTTCATTAATTAAACTGATTCTTTAAAATGCTACTTTTTTAATCACTATCTATAGTGATATGGTGGTGTCTGGAATCACCGGTCCAAATAGAAAGTTTGTATCCTTAGCTTTGGTGGGTCTGAACCTCAGGCTGAAGCGTAGATTGGCGTGGAAGAAGAAAGAGTGACTCTCACGTGGGTTGAAGATAGATGTTTATTGCTCCAGAGAGAGCGAGAGAGTGTCTCCCTGGGGTTCAGGTTTCAGCTTTTGTATCAGGAGCATGGGGAGGGGCAAGGGTAAGCCATAACCAATACCAGGTAAGGAGGGAGTGACCAAGACAGAAGGACAATACAACATCTGATACATGATACAGGGTTGAATTACTAAAGGCTTTGCCATTCATGTTAGCTCTTCCCACCCAGAATGTTTCAGGTTTCTGGACAGGGACACAGAATGGTTGGCACACCCACCACCAGGGAAAAACCAAAAGGGTCAGTATGGCAGGGAGTAATTTAGACTGCACTATTATTAATTAAATGCACCGCAACATGATAGTTGTTGCCTAGTGACTATTTTGAGAGCTATTTTCTTCCAAGTGAAAGAGGGGTTTCAAAATAATCAGTAATTTAAAGAATGGTATTAAAATTCCTTTAAATAAAAAAAGCTCAAGATGTACTATTGCAAGGTATTTATATGATCATGCACTAGAAACTGAAAACTGGAGCCAGTTATTTTCTGAATGGGACATTGCCAGAGAAATTGGAGTCAAGGGGTGAACAGCAGTAGCTGCTATGACCATTCCTTTTGTGGAAAGCTACCAAACACTGCTCTACAGTGCCTGGGGGCATAGGAATCTGTAATTCAAAGTGAAATTCTGTAAATGCTTCGACCTCTAGGCCTTTTCAAAGAAATTAAATGTCTATTATAGCTAATATTTCATTATTTTAGTAAAAAGGATGAAAAAGTGAGAACTCTATTCTTCTTTTTAATTGGGGATATAATGAACGGTCGGGGACATAGACAAGCCAAAACATTAAGAATGGCTTTTCTGCTACTTAATATGAGTAGAGGAAACTTTGCTTCACACCAGAGAAGCAGAAGAACAGTAAAATCATCAAAAGATGTAGTTAAGTGCCTAAGGTAAATATCTGGTATGCAGCTGTATACATTGGAATTTTGTTATTCACAATTTCTGTTTCTTGAACAAATTCAGGCTTAAGTAAGTATGTTCTGCCACCTTGGCATTTTTCATTTACTTCAAAATTACTGTCTTAAACTCTTTAGTTTATCTTTTACATTGTACAAGCTGCTGCAAACTGTTAAACTGCAGCTATCTGGGGTTAAATGATTGTTAAAATACAAGGTGAGTAGGCAACACCCACTACAGTTATGGTTGAGATTTGATTTCCAGCCCCCACATGTAGCCAGTAAATTAATCTTAAATTATTTAACTCAACTCAAATGAAGTAGGATCTGTGTTGATAAAGGTCAAACACCATATCCCTTTTTTTGTTTAAGTTTGAAGTCTTGCATTTGAGTTTTTAGCACTGGCACCACAACTAACCTGCCATTTTCTGCTGACAAGGATTCTTCAGCATTTTAATCTGGTGGCATTTTTTAATAATTTATTTCTACTATTAAATGTCATAAAAACACAGAAGAGAGGCATATATGTATTTAGTAGAGATACTTTTAAAATATAGTACAATGAAAATTAAAAATGTTCCATATTTGTTGCAAACTGGATCTCACTTGATGAAGCCATATTTTAATAATGTGGCAATTTTCATCACAATTCTTGTCCTTTGACTACCAACTGATCCCAAGATCTGATACAGCACTGATATAGATCCCTAGCACTGATATATGAGGGTCTTTGAAATATGGCATCAATGTCGACCTCACTGCATGCCTGAAGCATCACTGAATGTGTTTTTCCCTTGCAGAGTAAGCAGAGAAAAAAGAACCTAGAAAAACTTTCTTCTAATTTCCCATCAGGAATGACCTTCTGAACCTCTAAATAGTGGCTCCATTTTTTTTTTAAGTACTTCTGTGAGCCAGCAAGATTTCCCATGTGGCTCCTGTATGTACTCTCCTCGATGCCAACATCCCTCTTCAGACTGGAAGCATATACCATTTTGATATACAAATAGGTTTCCCAGATCCCTTAATACTTTTCATTGATTAGTCTGAGACTATTATAATGGGCTAATTTTCAATATTGTCCCACAGACTTGGCAGACTGTATATTATGATCTGAATCCATCTGATTAATTTATCTGATCTGTTAATTAATAATAGGATTATTCAGCTAATCCTCACATTTTGTAATTAAATGAATTATTTGTGACTTTGCAGAAAGTAACTACGATTTTATTTACATCAATAAATGGATGGTTGGAATTATTATTGTTTTAATAAGATAATGACATCAGTAACAGAGACAGGAGGATCAAGTACACCCTCAGCAAATCTGCATCTGACTCTGAACTATATGGTGCAGTTGCCACTCCTGAGGAATGGGATGCCATACAGAGGGACCTGGAGAAGCTCGAGAAGTGGGTCCATGAGAACCTCACAAGGTTTAAAAAGACCAGGTCCAAGGTGCTGCACCTGGGTCGGGACAACCCCCAGTACCAGCACAGGCTGGGGATGAACAGATGGAGAACAGCCCTGGGGAGAAGGACTTGGGGATGCTGGTGGGTGAGAGGCTGGACATGACTCAGCCATGTAACCTTTACCTAAATTTGATTAAATTAGCTCAAATATTTTCATGCACTTAAAAATAAAGAACCTTGTAGAGAAGTATTCCAAGACTACTTGGAGCAGAAGACCTAAATTAATGTCTACTCCTTGATGTACTGCCATAAAAAAGGGGTATATAAGTGTATATCACCCCCTTCAATTCAAAAAGAATAAAACCTTGACCTTGAATGACAATTGTATATCATATTTTCATATAATCTATATAAAATATAATTGATAGAAATTATGGAGACCACATCATCATTGCACTGATAAATCTGAAGCAAACCCATTACAAACCTTCTAAATACTCATGTGTATCACTCTTATGGCTGTATACAAAGTAAACACTAATAAAATTGAAATTTGTTTTCAAAACTGCTGGCAAAAAGTAAGAAATGACTAATATGTTGCAGCTGAAATATTATCAGTAGTGTCAACCACTCTTGATGAAGGGGTTGTCATTTTACATGTTTTTAATTCCAAAAGTGTGAAATATTGCCTTAGTCAAGACAAAAAGCCTTTTTCTTCCAAAATTTATACTTCAAATAGAAAAGTCTTAGTATCAGGTATCACAAATATTTAATGTAGTGCAGTGAGTAGGACCCGATGCTTTTAATTCTCTTTCAAACTTTGTTGAATATGCTGCTCTTCAAATTGCCACTACAGCTAATTATTTTCCATTTCCAGCATTACCATTTCTTGAAATATAAATTATTTAATTGTTCCTTCTGCCTGGACATGGGGAAGGTAATAGCCATGTCATAGTGTTGCAGAAGTAAGACAGTGTGCCTGCTCTGGTGCTGTCCCAGAAGGCAGCCTCCATCTTCTGGCACCAGCCCTGGAGATTTGGTGACAACGACAGTGCAGGATTGGCATGAAAAGGGCTGTCCCAGCCCAGTCTGGCACGGAAGCTTCAGGTGAAATTAGGAAAGGAAGCATAAGGGGGCAGGGACTGCCCATGGTAATGGAGGGTGGCTGCTTTGGACTGCAGTTAGGGAAGCCACCAGACCACAGCACACTCCTGTCTTCCATTCCTCTGCCACTGAGCTGTACAGTTGCCAATAATCTACGGGACAGATAAGAAGGCACCAACCCCTACCCTGTAGTGCTCTCACAGTGAAGTGAAGCTCTCTAAATCCTCGGGCAAAGAGACCTCTGTACTTTTCTTTCACTGAGTGCCCTGGGGCTGAGCTGTCAGCATGACTTTTACTGAGGTAGTGGCCATGTCAGGATGGGTGGAATGCTGGTGGCAGCCAGCACAGTTCCCTCAAGATTGGTTCTCTTGGTCATCATGGAGGCATGTAATGGACAGCTTTGGCGGGAGGCTGGGAGAGTCATGAGCACAGTGGCATGGCTGCTGACAGCATCAGAGGGTGGGTGCTTCATTTAGTGTCTCTCCTGTGTTTGGCAGCTGAATCCCTTGACAGGAACATGAGCAGATCTTCTGCCCTCTTCTTCCTTTGCCACTCAGCTAAGGAGTGTTGCAACTTTCTGCAGAGATATTTACCTAACTATAAAGAAACATCCTCTGCCATATCTCTATATCTTATCTAGTATCCTGTGATAGATAGCATCATGATCCTACAGGCAGCTGGAAGGTTCCCTGAACTGTGGACACAAGCAACTCTCTAGCATCCACATTCTTTTTTCTTTCACAGAGTTAAAAAAGTTTTTAAACACAAGTTTTCTGACTCAGTAAGCTGTTTTTCCTGCTTTTCCTGTTTTTCCTTCAGTTTCCCTGAAGGCTAGTAAATCCATTCTCCTGCAACCAATAAAGTAAAATAGTATGTGGCTATGGGATTCTTCATTCAAAAAGGACAGAAACCACCATACAAACACCTTACTCATTTATTCTGGATGTGTGTATATACAAATTTCATGATGCAAGTGAAATTGAGTAATGGTAAGAGGTAGTTACCATGAATGGTTAAAAAAAGGTAATTTTTTAGATACAAAACTAGATTTTGAGCAAACCACAATTTAAACTAAATTGCTAAACTCCTTAATTGTGCTATAATCGTATTAAATGCATGATCTAAAAAAAAAAAGTGCAAGAGGGACTTCTAGCTAATTCTAAGACTAAGGCACAGAGAAGAAAAAAAATGTACTTTTAAACAAAAGCTGAATTTCTTATTCATGTGTTAAGTAAATTAGCAACACAAAAGTTTCATTAGAACTGAATCACAGTGTAATGCATGCATGAAATTAGAAGATATCTGGCAAGCACCATATAAATTAACATAATATATCTCAGTATTCAACAATCTCTAATAGCCTGTAATCCAGTTTACTAATGCTATCTTTGAATAATCTGGGGAAAAAAGTATTTTTAAGTTCAGCAAGAATGTTCAGAATTGTATTAATGAGCTCAATTATTTCATGTAAAGAACTTGGAAGAAAACAAATTGTCACTGTATATTCATTATGCCTTTTTTTGTTTCATACAATAAATAACAGTGCTCCTGACAGCTCCCAATATCTTTTGCTGGGAAAAAAGATAAAGTTCAAATATTCAGAGTCAGTGAGCCAAAAGTGAAGTAAAACCCCCCATCCTCCATTATTTTTTCTTGTCCTTCATCCTATAGTCTTATTTCTCACCTGTTGTTTACACTCCTATTGCAATGACTGACTAACTTATAGGTTCAATAGAAAGTCAGAAATTCCATTCTCAGAATCTGAATTAAATTAAAACTCATACTATGGCTAGGGAAGAGAGATGTTAAATTACTTCCAAAAATAGAGTTTTGATAAGTTTTAGATAATTTTTAAAGATGCTTGATTTTCCAATATCCCTTACTGGAATTCTCAACATTTGATATTACCACTAGATTACTTTTAATTTCCCTACATTCCTATCCTTGTCCAGTTGCCCCTTTCTTTTCCTTTAAGTGGTTCTAAAAAATAAGTTTAATTTGCCATCTTTCATCTCTAAAACCATAGCTAGAAATGATTTAGTACTAATCTAATTCAATTAAATTAATGAGAACAAGGATAACCCTTGAGATTCCTATCATCATTCTTAAAGTGTAAAATGCAAGGCATTCCTATAAATATTATTAAACTAATGTAGGAATTAAAGTGTTCTAAGCATAACAAGAACAAATACATGGTACAAGAATATTAATATAAGTTTTTAAATAATCACAAACCAGACAATGTCAAGAATTAATTTTGTCTTTTACTCTCAATTTATTTTCACTGGATTTTTGCACATGCATTTTTTCTTTTGGTTATTACTATATTTAATGAATTGTCATTTGAGAAACTTCTTTTAAAACTGGATAATAACCAGGATCTAAGAACAATTATTGGAATAATTATTACTTATATTACTGTAATTATTTGGTTCTGACTTCATGAGAAGTCAAACCCAGTTATACCCATCATCCCTGTGCTAATCAGTTTTCTTTCACAAAAATTAATAAATAAACAAAACCTCTGTTTCAAATAGTTCGTAGATTATGGCACCAATGACATTACTAATGCCAAATTAAGATGATTTGTGCTAGTTTTTTTCTTTTGTAACTGTTGTATGGCAGCATATAAAATGGTAACGAAGTAGTGCTAGGTACAGCAAAGAAAAACCCAAATTTCAACCACTGAAATCTATGAACAGTGGCAACACTTCCCCAAACACATCGATAATTTACTCAGATAAAGCCAAATAGTTTGTGCTGAATGTAGAAATGGTCAAAAAATCTACTGGTGAAAACGGAAAACAAAAAGACAATATATTCTAACTTCACAGGATTATGTTGCCAATTTGAACAAATAAGAAGCAAAAAAATTGCTCCTCCTCAAACCAGATGAGAAAATATTCTTCCTTTGAAGCTATAACCCCATCTAGTGGGATTTTTTAATAGCTGGTAGGATTTGATCTTTTTATTACTCTGAGTATTTTGTGTTAATAGACTATCAAATGAAAGTGGGAGATTCCTAAGTTTTGTCTACACTAGATTACTCCTTAAAGGATTCTGTCTTTGCTGCTTTTATGCTTACCTCATCAATTACAAAGCGTTGGCACAGGAAGGAAGGTATCTATCGTATTACTTGGATCAGCTCTAAAAAAATCCTAGTGCAACACCGTGGAAAAAAAACACAGTTTATGAGATATTTGATTATAAGTAGAAAAGTACAACATAGAAATAGTGCTGGTCAATGATCCTCAGAGTAGTTCGCCTGTGTGAATTTCCTTCAAAGTTGTTTCCCCTCATTGAAATTAATAAACTGCAAGGGGACCCAAAAAGAATGCAATTGTACTGTAGTGAATGTTGGGGACTAGGCTATGCTGAATTTGAGCAAAATAGTAAAGAATTCTTGCAGCTTTCACAGCTAAATTGCAGTACAAACACATTCCACTGTTTTGTTCCTTGTCTTTAATGACACAAAGAAACTGAAGAATAAAAATGGCTCATTGGTTCTAAACTCTTCTCACTGGGAACTATGACGTAAAGAGGAGGGAGAGAATGGAGGGTGTTTCTGGTCCCTAGTACTTATAGTTCATCACATTACTGTAACATATAGCTCTGGCTCAAGTCAGAAACCATGGCAAGTGCCTGCACTGCAGAATGAGCTGGCCCACCTCTTGCACACAATTGTGCCATTGATAGAAGCCTTCCTGTTGTTTTATTGACAGGTCACTGAGTAAAGCTATCTTCATCAGCACCCTGCCAAGACAGAGCACTCTCACAAACCGCAGGGATCGCTTTCACAAACTCTGTTGACCCAAACAACATAATCTTCCACATTCAAATGATTCTTTGTAATCTTTGGTATTTATTTGATCAGTAACTATGGTTATCAGCACTGACATACAATTTATCAATTTTCAAAGGAGCACATCCAGTGAAACAAATGGGGCAGTTTTACTTTTTTCAGACCAGCCACTGCATTCTTGGAAAGTTGGTCAGACAGTGCAACTGTGGTTTCTCTTTCAAACGCTCTGAGTCTGTAAGACTGTTAAGACTTGAGACTTAAAACTGAAGAGCAGATATGTAGAGCTACACCAAACTTCCACCTGTCCTTGTTCGGTGACAGTGTATACTTATGCAAATAGCAGAAAACACAATCACGCCAGAGGGACTCCTGACAAACTCACACACCCTCGTGCAGCCAACGGCTTGGAAGACTTTGTACTGGTTAATAGCTCTTAATAGAGCTTTATTCCATAAACTTATGTAATTATCTTTTAAACCACTTGTAGCTTTTTAACCAAAATACCCTGTAGAAATGAGTTTAATGTTTTAGTTACAATTTGACTGGAAAAACACTTGCTTCTGTTGGTTTTAAACTTGTTTCTTGATAATCCCATTTAATGCCTTCTTTTCCTGCCTAAGAGAATATCAAGCAATAACAGCACTTTCTTCATGTCAGTCAGGACTTTATAACTGCTATTGTGCTCTTCCCTTCCCTCTGTTATCTCTCATATACGAAAGCCAATCCCTGACTCTTTTATTAGTTACTTCCTTTTTGAGATGGGGATACAACAACATAAAGACTTAATGCATTTATGACATACTGTAGTATTTTCACTTTCTTTCTCATCTAGCTAGTTCCTAATACTTTAAAATGTCTATTTTAATTTTCAAACATTTTTGAGCATTCAGAATCACAGAATTGTTATGATTGGAAGTGACCTTAGGAGGTCATCTAGTCCAAGTGCCCTGCAAAGGCAGGGCAGGGTCACCCAGAGAAGGTTACAGAGGAATACATCCAAGTATTCCTTGGATTTGAAATGTCTTGAGACGGGGAGACTACAACCTTTTGGGCAGCTTGTTCCAAGGGTTCTGCCAGCTTCAATGTAAAGAATTTCTTCCTCATGTTGAGGTAAAATTTCTTGTGTTTTTGTCTAAAGCCATTGCTCCGTGTCCTGTCACTGGACACTGCTAAAAGTCTGGCACCATCCTCCTGACGCCCATCTTTGAGATATTTATATGCATTAATGAGATAGATGTCCTCTCAGTCTTCTTTAGACTAAACAAGCCCAGTTCCTGCAGTCTCTTCTCATAACAGAGATGCTCCAGACCCTAAATCATCTTTGTGGCCTCCACTGGACCCTCTCCAGTAGCTCCATGTTCCTCTTGTACTGAGGAGCCCAGAACTGGACACAGCACTCCAGATGTGGTCTCACCGGGGCCGAGGGGCAGGATCACCTCCCTTGGCCTGCAGTAAGGAAAGAGTTAATGACATTTGTAGTATGTGCTTTAAACAAACACTCATTGTAAAACTTGTTGCATAAAACATTAGTGGTCCCTAAGCACAAACAGCAAAATAAATAGTTTCAGTTCTGTCTTTGCCTAGTTGCTTTTCACTGCAACATTCTACTGCTGTATGCTATATAACTGCTGGAGTAGACCTCAATGACCACTGAATTAAGACTTGAGCATGAGCAATAGCCAAAGCCATTCCTCCTCTCCCTTTCATGCTAACAAGGAACTGACAATTACTCCTACTAAAGAGGAACTGAAAGCCCCTCCTACCTTCGCTTCTTGTGCAAATAAGGTACTATGTAAAAATTACTCAGGGAGTGAGCCAGTGGGTACCCAGCACCAGAAGAAGCTCTGAATGACTAATTACTGAATGACTAATGGGATGATCCTGCATCCATAGTGGTTACTATCTTCTACTTGCACTATCTCTCTCCTTCTCCCTCTCTCTCTTTTTTCATTATATTTCATGTACTATTGAACTGATGATGTTGCACATTTGGTCTCTTTTGCACCTTAATTTGGGCAGAGGATTTTAAGATACACTGAATTATAACACCCACAGAAGAGTTGGTCACACTCTTTGTGATACACCCCAGAATACCCTCGGCCCTCCAGGTCATAGTCAACTCGTGATCCCCCAAGACTATCAAGTCCCTTTCTACAGAGCTGCTCCCAAGTCCTTTTCTTGCAGATAGTCTTTTCTGCAGAGCTGTTCTCTTCTGCAGAGCTGCAGGCACTTGAGGTTATTCCTCCCCAGGTACAGGACCCTACACTTATCCTTGTTGAACCTCATCAGGTGTCTCTCCACCCAACTTGTCAGTGTATTAAAGTCCTGCTGAACAGCAGCATAACCTTGAATTGTGTCACTTCCCCAGTTTTGTATCATCATCAAACTTGCTGACCGTACACTCTATCCCCTTTTTCAGGTTGTTGATAAACAAGTTGAATAAGACTGGACTCAGTATTGGTCCCAGGGGAAAAAGAGTTACTGCAGGCCTCCAACTGGATTGTACTCCACTGATCATGATCCTTTGAGCTCTGCCATTTAGCTAGTTCTTGATCCACCTCACTGTCCATTCATCTAACCTACATTTTCTGATCTTACCTATGAGGACGTTATGGGAGACAGTATGAAAAGCTTTGCTGAAGTCAAGGCAGACTACATCCACTGCTTTCCCCTCATGAACCCATCTGTCATGTCATCATAGAAGGCTATCAGATTTGGTCAACCATAATTTCCCCTCAGTGAGTTCATCCAGTTCTTAGGTTACTAATAACACAACTGTGAATTGGTATATTTATGATTATACTGCAATATTAAAAAAAAAAAAGTACCTGAAAAATCAAACCTGAGAGCAAACCACACACAGAGACATGTCAGCTTCCAGCCTGCAAGAGTTCACTGGCTGTGCCCTTGCTGACTATAAGCTCATCTTATACAGGACACCCTAAATGGCCGTAAGAGCCATGAACAGCCTCCTGGGATGGGATGCGATGGGGTGGGATTAATCAGCAGCTTTGACGCAGCACAGCTCACCCAGCTGCCACAGCATCATCGCCTCACTCACCCACAACAAGTTTCCCAGTGACACTGAAATTGGCCAGATAGAAGCTTTCTAACACAGTTTTCAGCACTAGAAAGCAAGAATTCTTTATTGCAGCATGTTGCTCACCCTTGCTCTATTCGAGCGTTGGATGAGCAGAGATTTTATCATACACACTGATTACATATTCATTAGCTATCCTCACCTCCTTGACTTTATTTGACATAGTCACACCTGTTATTGGAAGTTCTTATATGATTCTCTGGGTTCTGTCTTCAACATCCAGTGTTCTTTTTAGGTGGCTGTTCCTCTACCCCCTACTTTTAAGCACAGTATCTTTGTTTTGCATAACTTCTACTTTGTCAGACTTACAGAGCTGAGCTGGTATCCTGCTAGCATTTGCATGACTTCTGTTTCTCTAAATTACATCCCTTATTTATTTCTCCAAAGCTGAGCAGTTGTGTTCTGGGGTTCTTGATGAGAGTAATGGTTGTTCTGTTGTACTATTCTTATTGAGTGAGTAAAATGCCCTTCTACTGTCCTTATAAGGAGGTGAGTAGTCAATTTGACCTGGTGCTTGTGCTGCCCTTGCTTTATTCTCTCTGACCCTGCTAGGATATTTCACAGGTTGAAGGCAGCAACTATATTTTGATCCCTGTGTAACACCATAAGATCTCTAAAACCAGAAGACTAAGATATTGCAAGCAGTTTCCTGTATAAATGTAAAAACTGAATTGGAAGGGAGATTTCTGTCTCTTTTCTGTATTAAAAATATGAGCGAAGATGTATGACAATAAGCAAGTGTCCAAATATAGGCACTAAACTTCTGTAAACTCTTCTATGAATATTATACATGACATAACACTAACAAAATTTTAGAAACATGCCATTGAAGTAATTTAAAAAATCATATTTCTTTTTATATATAAAGCATTGTGCTCTACATGACAGTTACCAGTTTCTATCTCCAAAAAATACTACTTTCAAATTGAGAATATTTGAGCCGAATATTTGAGAGAGTGTTAGAGGAGAATATATATTCTCCTTTTAACCTCACTAAAACAATTGCAGTGAATCCAATCACAGTGCAACTTTATGTCTGCATAAAGTTGCATATGTCTACTCAGAAATATAGCTCCTATTGAATGCCATAGGAATTGGACATGCTCAGAGACAGGCCATATTTAGCTTCTTCAACTTGGCTATGACCACAGTTGTACTCTGCATCTCAAACAAGCATAAAAATCTTTGAGAGAGCAAGGCTTCTTTTACATGGGTTTTAATTTCCATTAATCACAGGTAAATCAGCTTTCCTGTTCTTCAGAAAGTGCAAGATCTGTAGATTTTTATCTCTTGTCTACTCACTTGCATGGCTACATATATATTAAATTTTTTCTGAAACCAAAACCATTCAATGCCTAAACCTAATGTTCTTCATGATTAATACATGTAAGATTGCAGGTTTTCAATACAAAAACTCCAGCCTTTTTAATAGGTGCTCTAAATAGGGTTGGTAAAACCCCTTCATAAAGTAAGATAGCAGCAGTCCAGCTTCCCAGCAGCCAAGTTGCACAGCTGCTGTATTCCACTGTGAATGGTCATGTTCATCTTGATCCTCTGTACTTCTAAAAGTAGCTGGTATCATGATTTCCTAATCAAGACGGCATTATCTCCCCTACTGTGAAAGTGACAAATATGGAACTTTGGTGGCTTGATGGATTGGGTGCCATGGCAACTGTTATCAGATACCGTGTCTGGGGTTTAGTGCCATGGAACACCTGCACTGGGAGTGGCTGCTGGCGTCAGCTGCCAGGGCTCTGTATTGCCCAGAGACCGCTGTGATGCTCTAGGGCCTTGACCTGGCTTGTGAGGGCATTGAAGGAATGCAGAGCACTGGGATGCCCACTCTTGGGAGAGAAGTTCCTTCAGGAGCCAGCATCTTCCCTGGATGCCCCTGGCAGACCTGTGGCAGCGGATACCAAAGACGGCAATGAAGATCCTTCTGGAGAAGAGAAGATCAATTTCCATCCTCTCAGAAGACTGCCAAGCCTGCAGATGAAGGCTCTGCAGAGGAGCAGCTGGGCCTGGCCCAAGCAGAGGGCTCAGTGGAGCAAAGCTACCCAGCAGCAGGACAGTCTGGAGAAGCGGTTCCTGCAGCAGAAGGGCGAGGACCAGCTTGCCTCCCTGACATGGTCTTGGCAGCTCAATGACAGACCCAGGCATGTGAGTGCCAAGGACAAGATGGGATGGCGTGGAAAAGGGGAACAAGCCTTTCACCTCCTGGGGCCAGCTGCAGTGCCACATGGCTGCAGTCTCATCATCTCCTATCCCAGTGGCCACCACTGCCAGGTCCCCAGCAGAAATTTGCTGGTAGTAGCTAGGCAAACCATACAAATCACAGAATAGTTGGAAATGACCTCTGGAGGTCATCTAGTCCAACTGCCCTGCAAAGGCAGGGTCACCTAGAGAAGGTTACAGAGGAATGTGTAGATTTGAAATGTCTCCTGAGAGGGAGACTCTATGACCTCTCTGGGCAGCCTCTTCCAAGTGCTCTTCCAGCCTCAATGTATGAACATGAGGAAGAACTACTCAAGAATTCCTCCCTCTCTCTTTTCTCATCTACGAGGTGAATACAGTTCTCGACCTTAGGCAGCCAGAGCTGACAGGTCTGTTGGGAACAGAGGCTATCCAGGGCATGGAGAAGGTGCTGGAGCATGTTGAAGCCCATGTCTCTAGTGAGCCAGAGACCTTGGCTGAGGAGGAGGACTGGGAATACAATATTGACAAAGAGCAATATGAGATGTCTGAAGATGATGATGAAGAGTCCAATGTCCTATGAGATGTCTGAAGAGAACCAAAAATGTCCAGTGTCCTTGAAGAGGCGGGAAGACTGCAGCAAAAGCCAGGTGTCCTGAGATGTGCTGAAAGACCACAGTGGCCAAGATCTGTTTCAACATGAAGATGATGAGGGCACAGCAGCATTAGGAGAGAATTACAGGTGATGCAGAAGGTAAGGGCAACCCAAGTTCTTATTAAAAGATCCTTTTGGGTGAAACGCCACTAAATAATTGGTGTTTGTAAATATACACTTGTAGGGTTTATTACAGTTCAGTTGCAAAGCAAAACAGGTATGTAGCAGTTTGGGTTAGTATTATCTCTAGTAATATAACAATAAGAACGCATTGCAATATGAAAATGCAACAACATCACCCAAGGACACACACAAGGAAAAAGAAAGAGAAAGCACAAGAATGTGAAGAACAACAACAAAAAACCCCCAAAAAAACCCAAAAAACAAACAAACAAAACAACAACAACAACAAACAAACAAACAAAACCAAACAAAAAAAAAACCCAAACAAACCAAAACCACAAAAAAAAGAGAGAGTCCAAGAGTGTGTAGCTCTTACCACCCACAGGCTCTTCAGCAAGACTTGGTTGCTGAGCAATCGCAGTCAAAGTGGTGGTTGTAGAACTAATCTGTTGCATGGTAGGAGAGGTACCAAAGAACTGGTGGGGAAACATCCCCAGGAAAATCTGCTGAACACCAAGTCAGGTTCAGGTGGGAACATCCAGGTGTCCAGGTACCTCACCCAGGGCAGGGAGCTTCTCATTGGATGATGTCATTTTGTGGATCACTGGACACTTTGGGTGCCCTTGACATCTTCTGAGAAAATGCAGTTGCTCAAGACAACACAGGCATCCAAGATAACACATGTGTCCAAGACAACACAGCTGCCCACAACCACAGCAGCAGAGTCAATTATGGCCCATTATGGCCCATCAGCCCTATGACCCTCAGGCCACATATGAATGTCTCCAGTACTTGGGGAGGTGTGCGTGGGGATTGTGGGAGGAGGGGAGGAGAAGGTACAGGGAGGGGCAGGGGGCACAGGGGAGGATGATGGTTTGTGTAAGGGAGAACAACTTAGCATGACAAGAAGCAGTATCCTGCCTCCACAGGATTATTTTCTATCTCACTCATAGCCTATCAGTCACTCTCTGTCTTATCACATCAGGGGGTAGCTACTATACAGTCAAAAGCTCAACTCTTCTATCTTCAAGCAGGCCTTCAACAAATCTCCCCAGTCTCTGCAAACGGGGAATGTTTCAAGTCATTACCCAGTAGCCTCAGTTCAGTTCAGTCTCCCACAGAGAGACAATAGCACCCCTCAGATCATATCCCTGCGGTGGTCACATGGATGCAAAGGATGACCCGGCCACATCCAAGAGTTGAGCATTGCCCCAGCAAGAGCAGGCCTGGCCCAGCTGTCCCGCAGAGCAGCATCCAGCTCAGGCCAGCAGCACCAGGCACACCAAAGCTGGCCACTCATCATATCTACCACTCCTTGGGAAGAGCCGTCAGTGCCATCCAGCCCCTCGGCATTAATGCCCTGCCGTGACAGTAGCAACGCTGCCTGTTCAGGGGGGCACTTGGGACTGTGTGCAGGGTATTTGTTGGCACTGTGGTCCATGGAAGCAGGAGTGCCTGGCTGCCAATGCTCTGCCAGAGCCTGGAGATGACTCCTCTGTGCACCAGCAGTGTCTGTCTGAGAGAGCTGCACAGGGTGGCATGGCACAGATGGATGTAGGGACAGCACCTCAGGCATCCAGCCGTCCCAAGGGCAGCCTCCTTGGGATACTCTTGGCTGTGATTTATTGAGATCAGCATACAATTCACCTTCAGACAATTTTATTAATTCGTTCTTCTGCTTAGAAATATTTTGTTCAAACAGTGTTGCAGGTGTTTCACACTTCACAAAACTTCATTAAACTATGTGAAAAAAAATTAGATCAGGTTCATATTTTTACCATGAATATTTTGTCAATATTTTATACTTGTTCTTCAATAAAACAGGTAATTTAAGTCCATTAACTACAAAAAATGGATTAAAACACAAAAGACTTGCAGAGACCTAAGCTCAGATAAAGTGCAGTTTTAAATTTCAGAGAATACTTTTATTATCTCTAAGCAGGTGACTAGCTACTGCCAGATAAAAGAATTATATCAGAGAACTATCTATACAATTTCTAGTATCTTTTTAAAGTAGAAATAGCTAACTTAGAAATCTACAAACCAAATGACTAATTAGAATTCTTTACCCCAAGATGACATATCTTCACTTACCAACAATTTCAGCTGACATTTCAACACTCACTCAAGTTCATTGTATTTTTACAACTCTTAGCAGTTTTGATTAGCTGAACAGCATTCTCTAGTAAACTCTATATCTTTGTTATTAATGACCCCTCCAGATACCTTAAAAATATTGCTAAGAATACTCTAAAAAGCATAGAGCAAAGAACTGAGAGGAACTGTACTAGTAAAGTCTCTTCAAAAACTGAGTATTTATTCCTTTGCTTTGTTTCCACTTATTTGGATAACCAGCTCCTAATAAGGATTATCTGGAGCTCAGCATGTGAACAAAACTGTTGTCTACCTTTAAATTCCATATGCAACAAGGACATAAAGTAGTGGTCTGTTGAGCCCAAATCAATAGCCATTACAGCTGATCATTTGATGTTGGTTTGTATATGAAGTGGATTAAATACTTCAGTGATATATGTAACTATTTTAAAGGTGAAATTTTCAACATATAATGATGAATTAAAATAATGCATTTTACATGAACCTCATGTGATAGACAGGTTTCTGGCTGATACATCAAGCTGATAAAAATTCATACCTTTCTGACTGAGGAATATGTTTGAATCGAAAAAAAATTCTCATCCTTTGGAGGCCTGTTAATAAAAAAAACCCAAACAAACCAACAATAAAACCCAAACAAACCAACAACAAAATGCAACACTGAAAACTCTACAGGACAAAGTCCCTCACCTTTCAAGTCAGTAAAAAAATGGTTAAGTCATGAAAAGAGCAAAAATGTTACTATATTTCATGGTAATTATTTTTGAAGAAATGAAACATTTTGTAAGAGCTTCTAGGCTACTAGAACAAGAAAAAGAAAGCAAGCATGAAAATCTACACACATTTGTCTTGGGATGGAACGGAAATGTAAATAGTAAATATTGATTTAATAATCCCTATATAATAAGAAAAATAATTTGGTGTGTCCATTTAGTTCACAGTAATCAGTTTTCCTGCTAAAATGGTGATGCCTTTAAACAAAATTGTCCTTCAAAAGAAGTTCATATAAAGAAAAGCTTTTAAGTCAATGCATGCTACTTTGAGAGAAGAGAATGTTTGTTACATTACTGGATAATGAATCATAGACAAATTTCACAATGCACTATATTTAGGAGATATATGGTTTGTTATACACTGACAAAATAGTCAGACAGCAAACAGCATTTTAAATTAACCTTTATTGTTCTAGCAAACTGAAAATTTTGATCCTGCAAGCAGCTTGGTACCTAGCGGAGAACAGTTGAGGAACAAGTTGAGGAAAAGCAGCAGCTTGACTCCAGTAGCATATCCAGATGGAAGGATGTTACTACATATCCTTCTGCAGGATATGAAAGCCTTGTGCTGGCCAGGTGGGGACATTTTGAGCTCTCTGGTGAAGAGCTTGCCCAGATGGGCAACTGGCTGACTGTATTGACGTTCCAGGGTCAGTCAGTAGCTACAACTTTTACTGTCAGATCTATGCTGCCCTCAAAGTGCCCTGTTTGTGCACACCTGGTGAGATAACCAGTTCTGCTTCTAGTGATGAACCTGGGGCACTGCTAACAACAACCAGCTAGCCTTGCAGTACTCCAGTGAGAGAAAACTGAGCTTGCCATTGCATCTGCCTGGTGACAAAGGATCAGGGGCTTCAGAAAGGTTTAATTGAGGCACACAGAATACAAGGTGAATGAATTGAAACACATTCACCTTGTGGATCAGCAGTAGTGTGTCCAGCAGGACCAGAGCAATGACCGTCCCCTGTACTCAGCACTGGTAAGGCCATACCTCGAATCCTGTGTCCAGTTCAAGGACATTGAGGTGACAGAGCATGTCCAGAGAAAGCCAACAGAGCTGTTAAGAGTCTGGAACTATACAAGTCCAATAAGTAATGGCTGAGTGAGCTGGGGGTGTTTAGCGTGGAGAAAAGGAGGCTCAGGGCTGACCTTATCACTCTCTGTAACCACCTGACAGGAGGGTGCAGCCAGGTGGGGGTCAGTCTCTTTGCCCGGGCAACCAGTGACAGGACAAGAGGACACAGGCTTAAGCTATGCCGGGAAAGGTTTAGGTTGGACGTTAAGAAGAATTCTTCACAAAAAGGGTGACCAGACATTGGAATGGGCTGCCCAGGAAAGTGGTGGAGTCACTGACCATGGAGGTGTTTAAGGAGAGACTCGATGTGATACTCAGAGCCATGGTCTAGGTGACAAGGTGGTGCTCGGTCGTAGGTCAGACTCGACGACCGCAGAAGCCCCTTCCAACCCCAAGGACGCCCGGGCCCCGGCGGGAATCCGACACCCGCGCACCTCCGTTCGAGCCCGCCTCAAGTGCGGGGGCGGTCCGGCGCGGGGGGGCGGGGCCGCGCGGTCACGTGAGCCCGGGGAGGCGGCCGCAGCAGCCGCCGGCCCGGCGCGGTCGTTCCGGGAGGGGCCATGGTGGGACCGACATGAGCCCCGAGCCGGAGCCGGAGCCGCCGCCAGCCCAGAACCGGCCGGCAAAGGAGGAAGAGGAGGAGGAGGAGCCGCCGCCGCCGCTGCCGGTGTCGCAGCCGTCGTGGGAGGGCGGCGGCGGCGGCGCCAGGTGGGGCAGCTGCATCATGCTGGTAAAGAGGGTCGGCCTGACGGCGGGCACCTGTGTCGCGGTGAGTGCCGGGTGGGAGCGGGGGCTCCGCCGAGGCGGCGGCGGCGACTGCCTGCGGATCCTGCCGGCCCTGAGGGCGGCCGGGCGCTGCGGGCTGGGCCGGGCGGCCCGTGAGGGGGTAGCTCCCCCCCAGCTGCCCGCTGAGACGTTTCCTGGAGCGTTCTGCCCCTGCATGCCTTATAGAAATTGGGGTGCGGCGGGTTCTTCGGGTCGGCCCTGCCCTTCTTGCCCTGCCCGTCCCTGACAAGTCCCGGTACATTCGTTACGATTTTGTCCCGGGCGGAGTAAGCTGAGAAACCGCACCTGTGAGCAGGTGCCTGTAAATAAGTTTTCTTTTAAATTATGTGAACCCGAGGTCCCAAGAAGGTAAAACTTGTTTTCTTTAGGAGCTCTTGGAGGTACTCCGTCTTGGGTCTAACCCACGGGATTACCGTATGCAGTTTTTATAAGTTGCTGTGTTTTCTGTTTCGTCTCTTCACGCTAAACTCTGAGATACTGTTGTGCGAAAGAAGGAGCTGGAAGGCAGTGGGTGAGCCGTGCGCTCGCCGCAAAGTCGCGTCGGTAAATGTATCGGTGCGTAATTGCTTTCTGAAGAAAAAGGCTTAAGCCTTTCCCTCAGTACGTCAGTGTGCTCGCAAGGTGCCTTAAAACCAGATCAGAGATCACATCCCTTGAGCTTTCTGCTGTAGATGACAGGTGACTTGTTTCAGGCAGGGTGGTGCTGGCTGAGGCGATACAACCCATCCCATTTGGTTGGAGTTAGCCCAGAGGTCAAGATGGAGTAGAAGAACTCAGGGCAAGACACAAAGTAATAAAACAGGTGACCCTGGCACTGACAGTTTTTGAAGGAGTACAGGCAAAACAAGGCAATGCCTTACCATGTCAAATCTTTTTCAGCAAATTGAAATGACATACATTTTTTTGCGTCTGAATTGCAAGCTGTTAATACCTTTTCTTGGGGTATGTTTATGTTTGTGTGTACCTGAATAATTTAGCGTTAGTTTACTCACAAAGTTGGATATGCTGAAAACATTGCATATGCCTAAAGTTATAAAACAGTGCTAGGTTTGTGTCAGGGAGCCAGCATCTCCTTTGTGTGTTACCTGTCCTCCTGCAGATAAGCATCTCTGCTATCAGAGATAGTGTACTGTTTTATGTGAAGGTGAAGAAGTATTTTTAGCTGAACATTAACAGTGTAGCATTAATGTGATATCGTGGCTAGAGATGAAGAGTATAAAAAAAAAAATCTTGAAACCATCTGTTTGATGCACATACATTCTTTCTACCTTACTTGTATTTGATGAAGATTTTAAGGTACTTTTTGTAGATGATTTATGCAGAGAAGATGTAGAAAAATGTTGTTCTATGGAATTTGTTAGTAATTTATTTTATGTAAGTTAAATCCAAAATGACTGCCTCACACTTCTTATAGTGTATCACTAATGTATTTGAGTTTTTAGTTGTCTTTTAGAAATGGTTATGCTCTTCAAAAAGCAGCTTAGACTCTTCTAGAAGTGCAGCTGATGTCTGCTGTATGGTAGAATTGCTGTTCCATGTTTGTGTACAGCAGCTCCCATTAAAGAGTCTAGTGTGTATGGGACGCAGTAACCCAATCCGAAGTCAGACTGCAAAAATATCTCTGAAAAAGTTTTGAAAAGGTAATGTTTTAGTTAAGAAACAGAGGTTTTCAGTTTTATCAGCTCAGAAGGTATGGTGGAAGAATGAGGATTGATCTCACAATGTAGAAGAAAAACAGTTGGAATTTTTTTGATGTATGAATAGGGGCTAGGAAATAGAAGGTATGGATAGGGAAATTGAAAAAGAAATCAAAGAACTGATTTCTTTCTCTAATTTTAAAAAGTAAAACTCAAATGGAAGTTAAATCCATAACTGACAAAAGCTCTAACCTGTTTTTTTATTAATGGGTGGAATGTTCAGTAAAGTTGGATTAAGTGTTAAAAATGCTTTTGAGTACTTAATATATGCTCTTCTTGAGCATATAAGCTTGAAAATTTAGCTTCAAAGTGACAGAAATTCTCAGTTTTGTAAAATGATCTGAGGTTTTGTTTTCTGAGTGTTTTTTTTTCCCTTCCCTCTTAGTTGTGCCCTTGGAGGACTTTGTACTTCTCTAAAGCATCCTGTACAAGGCAGAAAGGCATGGGGCTCTAGCCTTATCTCAGTAGTGCAGTTATATCATGTTAGGGTCTGCATCTGTTCCTGACTGAACAGTTTGTTTTGTAGTTGCAGTTCCTGCACCTCCCTGTGATTCTCACATGGTTGTCATATTGCTATAACTCTCTCTGCCTAGACTTTATTGAAAGAGCTTATTCACAATAAACTATGAGGTGCCGGATCGTGGCTTTATATGTAGTTGCAGGGATCTGTTTGATATCAGTGGGAGTGCATCTCTGGCACTTGGAAGAGGAAACTTGTTGCTTGGACTGCTGCTGAAGAAATAAATGCAGAAGTGAAATTTTTGTGAGCTGCTTCTTTGGTCTGTGAAGAATGTCTTAATTTTTCATTTTTATTTTTACTCTTTTTTCATGTTAGATCAGTAAGCCAAAGTGGAAGAGTATGACCAAGTCTGTCAGGTTGTGTAAGTCTTACTCCTTTTACCCCTCCAGCTTGGGTGTAAGAAGCTTTTGGTTTTTGATGTAGCTGTAACTAACTTCACCTTGTTGCATGCATTGGCTTCACTGAATCGAAGAGGTGAAATACAAGTGCTGAACAAATGACTTCTTATGAATTGAGTTACTGCCTCAAAATTAATAAAAACAATAGAATGTTTAACTAAATTCCAATGGAATTAAATAATTTTTCTTGGCTGTAATGCCGTGATTTCAGTGAGCCTCAGAAATTAAGTAGATGCTGCCATGGGACATTTTGTTAGCTGTTGTGCAATCTTGTTACATCTGAATTATGAACACTGGTAGTACAAAACTTAGCATGGCGTTCAGAATATTTGCTCTATGCACTTCATTTCTATGCAACCTATTGTCGGTAAAATGTCACACTGAGGAACCTTTTCAGCAAAATACAGTGCCATGCTGCCTAAATAAAGTGCTTTTGTGGGAGAAGTCCTAAGTAGGGTATGGAATTAATCAGACATTAGTTTCATGTTCTTGGACACTGTAAAATGCTTCAGCTATTATGAAACCCAAGGCCTTTATATATTTCGGAAAGATAATATAAACATTCTGAACTGTAAGTCTTGGAAGTTTGCCAAGTTTATTTTTTAAACTCTTTTACACAGTGAAGCACAACTGTGTGTAACTAAAGAATTACATGTTCTTGCCCTTATTGTTAGCATTTTTCTTTTTTATACTCTGTAAAGAATACAGCACAGTAAAGCTAAGACAGTGTGATTTAATGTTATGAGACTTTACTGAAACAGGTCAGCATTCAGTAAGCTGGTTTCTTAAATTTCTTGCTTGTAGAATTTAAATTTTATTCTTGGTGGTAAAAGCATTGTTCATTTGTCAGTTTGGATGTTTAGTCCTTTGTGGAGCACTGTTTTCTCCCACACAGGGTATTTTTACTGTTAAATCTGAATAATTAGATTTAGGCAGAACAATACTGCCTTCTCAAGACTGCCAATATCGTTCTGAATCTTCTCGTCCTGTTACACTGACATTAAGTCTGAACTGTTACCAGGAATGTTTAGTTGTATTTTTTAAAAACAAATGTCTCTGGTTTATATTTTTGCTGAGAAGGCACTTCTGCTGTTACAAATCTACTATTACTGATGCTATCAGTGTGGACGACGTTGTGTCCAAGTACTTCCAAGAGAAGTACTGTAGGCTAGAGCAGTAAAAACTTAAATTATCACTAATTATCATAGCTACATAATTAGCTATGAAGATCCAAACCTAGCCTACTGGACAAGGAGTTTGGGTAACTATCTGCCCCATGGAGAAGCATGTGTATTAACTAAGCAGCCAGGGCTTTTTAGAGGAATTTCTCAGTGTTGTACGTATTTCTAAGTTTTACAAAGAAAGCTTAAACAGATAATTTGACTTCCAACTTGCTGTAGTATAATTTGCTGGTTATATGTTATTCCTGTATGAAATAGTTTAATTGAGCAATGAGGTACTGTCCAGAGCAGAGCTTTCAGAATGTGGCAGGATGTTCAGCAATTATTTTCTTGGCTGGTCTTCCTACCTCAGTGGCCTCAGCCATGAAGACTGACCCAGAAATGGTCTTCATGCTTTACGTGCCTTAGAAGATTCCTGCTTCTAAACTTGTGCAGTCTAAACTTAAACAGGAATGTGTTCCCAGAAGGAAATGCAATATGGCAAGACATTTTAGACCTCAAGAGTAGATTGTGTGAAGTGCACTTATTTTCTTGTATTTTAGTATAAGGAAGTAGTGGCAAATTTTTCTTAACACCCTTCATGTCACTCCCAGTTCAGTGAATCCTGTTTGTATCTTTCTGCAGATGTTCTTATTGCAGTTTGGGTGAAGCTGCTTCAGCATTCCTCCATACCTTTGGTAGTGTTCTTTTTATTTCTGTAGGCCTCTTGTGCTTCTGTAAAATAGACTGTTCACCAATGCATATTGCTTAAAGTTTCTGAACGGAACAGTCATGGGATAAGAGGAGGATCTTTATGTAGCATTCATAAAAATGATTAGAACATCAGTAGAAGAGGATTGGCAAGGCAGGCACATCACGTGTTAATGCAGTGCTATAATGATAATCTTTTCCTAGCATTGGAAGTTCTTTTGAATGTGCTTTAGTAAGCTGCTGCTGAATGCTAGACTCATTTCTTTCATTGAACTCTTTTTCCAGGATCACATTCCTGTGTTGTAATCATCCTATATGTGGAACTAAAATTATTTGTTCTTGTTTGAATTGCTTAAATTAATATACATTAATTTCAGTCTGCCACTTAATTTGTTCTACGGATTCCACGAACTTTTGTTGTTCTTTAGCATTGCCCTACAACTCTTCCAAAGTGAAACTCTTCCAAATTTTCATTTTGTCATCAATGAACTTTGTCACTTCCTTTTCCTCCTGTTTTACAGCTCACTTCGGAATGTGTTGAATAACATAGGTGGTAGGACAGAGCAGTAGGAGTCAACTAGTAATGTTGCTATGCTGTATGAACAAATTGCAGTGGATTTATTTTCTTTAAATTGTCTTGGAGTTTTTTTTATTTTTTTTTTTAATTTTTTTTAAAATTTTATTCTTTTTTTTCATGTGTGGGGGTGTCTGTTTGCTTTCTTTTTCTTTTCAATTTTTCTGAAGAGTTTGCTTGCTTTAAGAGCCTTTAGTGAGCATCTTTGAGTATGTTTACTGAATTTTCAGAAGGCTTTCTGATGTGATCTGCCTTGTCTATGCATTTGCTTTTGAGAACTCCATGAACTTTAAAAGGCACAATTTCTCTTTGCAGAATCTTCACAGGCTTTTTCATTTTGAAAGAATTGTTGTTCTGATACTCTAGACCTGTGCAGTATGATTTAGCGAAGCTTTCTGTTGAAAAGGTGTGTCATGATCCTCCAATCTAGATACAGATCTGCTTAAGGTGTTTGTTTTGCAACTGAAATACAAGTTTGGACAGTGTATAATCTGAATTAGTTATGATTTATATTGCAGCTCACCAGGCATACCAAAAATGCTGTACTGGATTGGAAATTACTTTTACTTGTGTTCTATGTATTTTTGCACTGAATTTTTGCCAGTTCCAACAAATAGAGCATTTGTAGTGAACAGTTGGAATTAAGGTGGATCCAAAATGCTTCTGTGTGAAAATTAAAGAAAATAGTCAGTAGAAAGAGATAAACATGCAGTATCCCCAGAGAACTACCTGGGTAATACGTGTGGAAGATAGAGAATCCATCATGAAGTGAGGTGGATTGGTGGCATAATACTTGTGCAAGAATAAACTAAAATTATTAAATAGTCTCGTAGTGAGACATACCAGGAAAAGTTTGCGTTGGAAATGGTTGTATTTTGGGGGAAACCAATAAAATAGTAGCGAAGCTAATTGTGTAAAGGGAATGAATTTTATAATTTGTCATGAACTTCAAGATCTGAATGATTCATAAATGAAAGCATGTTTCTTGGAGTGTTCTACTGATTCTGTTAGTTCAGTTCTTTTTTTCCTTGAAAATACCAGAGTTGACATAGTGGGCTGCAGTGCAGGTGGTAGTATAAAAAATGACTGTTTGACTCAGTTAATTTTTGTAGGGGAAAATGTTTCTGTAGACACTTAAAAAAAGTAATAAAACTCATACTAATTGATTTGAATGTTGTTTTACGTATTGTAAGACAGTGAGTGCTCTTTGCAAAGGTATGTCTGTGCTGCAAGTAGAACAAGTAATTAGCAGGCTCTCCTGAGAGGCTCTCCTAGTGCCTGGTGGGAAGGAATTCCCCAGAGGATGGTGGTAGGGGGACAAATGCAAGTTCCTGTGGTTTGTCAGTTCAGAAGTTCAGTTTGAGTTTGGTTGTTATCTTCTTGAAAGATAATAGGATTATGTAACTGGAAAGGTACCTTAGGGAGATACCTTTCTCTTCAGGACAGGATCAGCTGAGCAGGTTGTCTAGGGCTTTTCCAGTTGAGTATTGAAACAAACCCTTCATATCCAGCTCTGCTGCTTCACGCTTATGGACGGAAAAAAAGCCTGCTGTATTTATGCAGTTG
Organism: Sinosuthora webbiana; assembly: GCA_013397395.1. Classification (NCBI taxonomy): domain Eukaryota; kingdom Metazoa; phylum Chordata; class Aves; order Passeriformes; family Sylviidae; genus Sinosuthora; species Sinosuthora webbiana. Next base: position 326,706 of record VXBN01003309.1, on the reverse strand, counting down.
AATCTTTTGCTTAATTTGCCTAGCACGGGTATGTGGCCCTCATCAAAATAGGAAAAATTTGAAAAAGTGTTCTGGAAGACTTCAGGATTTGAACAGTGAGAAGTGATTTTGTTCTGTAAAAAGCACATTTCTTCAGAGAAGTAAACAGTTAGGCATGCTTGAAATTGATGTTAAGGTGCTTTTGCAGGGATTCAAACAATTTTAATTATTACATTACAGATTTGAATTAACAGATAAATAGTTACCTAAAAACTGCATGAATAATAAATAATTCCTGTTGTTGGTTTGCTCTGTAGATCTGGTATTGGCTGTAAGATTGCACTTTGCTGTGGAGCATTTTAGGTTGAATTGTACTAGCTGTGCTTCAAAATGTGTTAGATAAGGTACTCTTACTAATACTAGAATGCATTTCCCTCCTTTCTATGAGCAATTATTAGCAGCTGGATTTATCATTTTGACATTTTTTCATGGATTTAAAGTTCAACAGCTGTTTCGCTTTGAAAAAAAATTGTACTGACTCCCAGTAGTTATCCCAGTTTCCTTCAAATTAACTTTCGTATTTATTGTGACTCCAAGAAAGACAGAAGAAAAAATGATTTTTTAGAATAGGGGAGTGAAAAGAGGCATTGAAGAAGCAAAAGTGTCAAACTGGAGAAATAACAGATGTTTTGTTAACACTTCTAGAACTTCAGATTTTACAATGATGGCCTCAAACTTGTATTGTTAAGCTTTTGAAATTAAGTAATGTTTTGCTCATTAATGATTGTGCAAGTATAAAACCTTGATAAACAGCTGCATTTCAAGCCAGTTACAATGTTCATGCATAGTTTCTCAGCCCACACACAGGTCTGTCACATGAAGATGATCCATGTGAGTAGAAAATAAGCCCATAACAATTTTAAGGCTTTCTTGATGGCACTTACTTATAACACTTCTAATTTTGAGGGCAGTAAATGAGGCAAGCAACTTGTATGTTAACCATATCTGCACTATTTCTGAAATCCTTTTAAAACCTTTTTAATCATAAGGAATTCTCATATTTAATCATAAGGTTGTTCCCATATTTTTTATTCAAGAAGTCTAAAGGTCCTCGTGTTTCAAGGTTTATTACCATTTTTTGCATACTCAAAGTTCTTTGTGTAAATTGCATGGAGTTTTGTTGCAGAGTGTTTTCTCAATGCAGAAATGAGCTTCACCAAGTAGTACTGATGCAGTTTTATGATGAAGGCAAGTGTGAAGTGTTTTTAGAAAACTCTTTGATTATAGACTGAGTAAAGAGTTTTTGTTGCTTTTTTAATCTGTGGACTAGGCTGTTTACATAATTAATCATAAACTGTTTTGTTTTCTTGAAAAATAACTTGATGCTTGATTAAAAATTGGAAGCTTCTGTGATAGTTTTTGGGAACTACAGTAAAGATGAACATTCAGAAGTAACTGTCTTTATCAGTCCATTTGATAATGTCAGTGAATTTTCCTGGTTTCATGATTTTAGTTTTCCAATGCAGCCTTTAGCACAAGATTTTTAATTAATCTAGGGATTTAGGACACTGTAAAGAAAACTGAAAATCATCAACCACAGTCAATGTGGATCATAGATTGGTAATGGTAGTATAATTGACAAAGAATGTTTGTCTTAGTTTTAACAGGTACATGTTCCTTTCAAGATCTGAATTTTAGTTTTCCAGGTCATGGCTTGAATCCAAAAGGCTGTGGTGGTTTCTGTTTTTTTTAGTAGGTCAGTGCATCTAACTGTAAGCTGCATGGTACGGCCAGAAATGATTTGCAGACTGTTTCAGTCTCCGTGCATGTCTTTGAGTGTGTATGTGCATCATCTTTCTGCTAATATAAATTTCAGATCAAATTTGCATGTAATGAAAACATTATTGAAAAACTCCAAACACTCCAGAACATTTTTCATGGCATTAGAAATGTTTGCTAAATACAGACCAGGTATTTATGATGCAGCATCATGCTTAGTGATACAAAGTTGTGAGAGAAGTAAAGTAGAGGAAGGGGAAGGTCTGGGGAGTCTCTTACCTACTCTATTGTAAAATTTGCTTTTTTCAGAGGAAAGTGCTATGGAAGGGGTTTTCAGACTTCAGTGTAATTTGTGTGAAATCTAGTCTGACTGACAGACATCTTAGCAAAAAATATTCATAAAATTGTTATCCAATTACCTTATGTAAAAGTACTTACAGACTTGTTCTATCAGGAGGATTTTGGGTTTTTTTACCCCCATAGCCTTTGGAATCTTTGCTATTTAGAAATTAAAAATTGCATGGTAACCTATGGAGACATGTTAATCATACTTGAAGGTTATTAGCCTTCCAGAGATAATCTTTGATCTATGATATTATATTGTTTCCCAGGAGAAGGAGAACTGTTTTCTTCATATCTTCATGCTCTGAAGCAAGCTGCAATGTAGAAAATAAATTGAATCTTATTACCAGAATACAGTGTTGCTACCGACAGATCTAAAAATTCTTCCAGATCTGTGCATTTACTGTTTAAACAATAGGAAGTTCTTTACAGTTTTTACTATAGACAGTTAGCTAAAGTGACTCTTGTAGCGCAAGCATTTTCAAAACATGTCATTTCTACCAATTCAGGTGAAAGTTTTTGAGCAGAGCAGAAACACCAAGGTGTCTGTAGTCTACCTTCATCCTAGGTTGTCTTGACATTTTTTGTGTTCAGTGATAGATCCTGAGTTTCATGTTCACCCTGCTTTTCACTTGCTGAAATGAGTCAGCTTGATATTTATCACTGGATAGTGTCTCTTCAACGGAATTCTGTATTATTAAATTGCACTATTCTGTGGGAGTGTAATGGCCTTGGATTGGCTGGAAACACTGAAAAACAGTTGTCTACAGGACAGTTCTTAGGAGAAAGGTAAAGAGTAATTTTAGAACAAAAAACTATGTAAAACAGTTACTGTGCCAAGGGGTAGTCAGAAAAGAAAACATCACAGAATGGTTTTGATTGAGAGGAACTTTGAAGTTCCTTAGAATCACTGAATTCCAACCCTTCCACTAGTGGAGAAGATTCCACCCGCTAGATAAGCTGCTCAGGGTCCCATGCAGCTAGCCTTTAACACTTCTGAGGATGAGATGTCCACAACTTCTCCAGGCAAATTAATGCAGTGCCTTGGTATTTGTTGAGTAAAGAATATCTTCATAATATCTAATCTAAATCTCTCCATCTTTTGTTTAAAACCATTCCCTTTCTCCTGTTACATTCTGCCCATGTAAAAGGTCACTCTTCCTTTTTTAAATGTCACTCTTTTGAAAAAAGACGTCTTCAAGCAGTGAGAGTCCACAGAGGTCTCCCTGGAGCCTTTTCTTCTGGGACTCTGAACAACCCCAGCGCTCCCACCCTATTTTCATAGGAGTGATGCTTCAGCCTTCTGGTAACTTTGTGGCCCCCTCTGGACCCACTATAACAGGTCCCTGTCCTTCTGTGCTGGTGGCTCCAGAGCTGGACACAATGTTACAGCTGGGGTCTCATGAGGGCAGAGTAGAAGGTCAAAAATCCCCTCCCTTCATTTGCTGGCTACTCCTCTTTTAATGCAGCCGAGGATGTGATTTACCTTCTAGGCTGTGAGTGCACATTGCTGGCTTATGTCCAGCTTTTCAGCCACAAGAACCCCCAAGTCCTCAGGGCTGCTCTCTAATTCTTCTCCCAGTCTGTGTTCATGTCGGGGGTTGCCCTGACCCAGGTGCAGCACCTTGCACCCTGACCTGTTAGACTTTGTGAGATTCTCGTGGGCCCAGCTCTCAAGTTTGTCCTGCTCTCTGTGGATGGCAGCCTGTCCTTCCATTGTGTCAGGTACCACACAGCTTTGTGTAATCTGCAGTCTTGCTGAAGCTGCACTCAGTACCACTGTCTGTGTCATCAGTGCAGATATTGAAGACCACTGGTCCCAGATTGGAACCCTGAGGGATACCACTCATTACCAGCCTCTACCTGGACACAGAGCCATTGACCACAACTCTCTGGCTGCATCCATCCAGACAATTCCTTATCCACCAGAGAGTTCACACTTCAAATCCATGCGTCTCCTCTTTGGAGATAAGGATGTCATATGGAGCAGTGTTGAAGGCTTTACAGAAGTCTAGCTAAATTATGTCTGTCAGTCTAGCTAAATTATGTCTCTCTTTGCCAGCCATGGCTGTCACTGCAGTGAAGGCCACTAGATTGTTCAGCGCCTCTGCTTAAATCTTTCGGGAAGAAAGTGAGTAAGCAAACAGCAGTTGTGGTTAAATATGCCTTTTCCAAGGGTTCTGCCCATTTCGTCTAAATAAAGATTTCATTAATCTCATCTGGGACCAAGTAATTTGATCTTGAATGGCAGCAGTTTCACAGAATCATGAGTTCTTGGATAGTTTGCTAATTCTTTCTGGAATTACTTGTTGACCACTAGAATAGTTCCTCAGTCTGCAGTCTGTATTTGCAGACACAAGCATAGAATCAGTTGGTAAGCAATCAACAGAAAACAGTTGTACAGATGACATAACCAGCTCCTTATTTTCTCATACTTTGGGATTTTCAAATACAAATATTGTTGCTCTTCTGATTACGTGTGTTGTCATAGTTTTGTTGAAACAGTGCTGTGATCTTAATAAAGTGGATGTGTCTTCTTGTCACTTGTGGAGGAAGCAGGAAGAGGCATACCATTTGCCACCTTGTTGTGGAAGGGTTGTGAATAACGCTTGAGGGGGAGAAAGCCTAAAGACATGTTGGAGGTGAAAGCAGTACAGGGCAATGTCAGGAATAGGGCCAGTAATTCTATTCAGTCAGCAGGTGTTCAAGGGAACAAACTTTTTCAAGTTCCCTAGAGATTTTTAATTGTTTTGTAATACAAAACAATTTCTCCTCCCTTGTTTGGATTATTGTTGTTCCCAGGGGCTTGGTTAGTAGGTCATGCTGGAATGTGGTTATGCTCAAAACATGTTTGCAAGAGATATTTGCACGTGTAATGAACTAGATGTGTACAACCACTGCCTTTGTTTTTCTTAGCAACAAGGTATTGGTCGGCCGAGTGTATACCATGCGGTGGTGGTCATATTTCTAGAATTCTTTGCCTGGGGGCTCTTGACAACTCCAATGCTAACGGTGAGTATTATTCATCACCTGTTACCTTGGTATTGACAAACATGAATTTGCTAATTTCTAGGGATTTGGGGGTTTAATTTGCTTTACATTAATGGGTATCTCATTACCTGCATTCCAGAAGTCTTAGCAGCTGAGATCTGGGCTGCTGAAAGACTAGAAGATAAGGAAAAATAAATTGATTCTGCTGTACTGCTCTTTAACTCTTACTTGCCTTTTAGAGTAACAGTGGTTTAGTCTACTGATTAAAGTATCTCTGGAAATTCTGGCTTTTTAAGACTTCATAGTTCAATTAGTCTTCCAATTGTAACAACTGAATAAACTACGCAACCCTTAATTAACTATGTATGCTCCTGTGGCCTGTTTTGTCAGCATGTAACTTACAGTAAAATGCAAAGGCATTTATGTCAGAAATTTCATAAGTATTTCCTAAGTATTTAGTCCGTTCTTGTTATTTTCCAGATGAAAGATAATTTGAGTGTTTGGTAATAGGATATGTCATTTGAAGACATGGATCTCATTCGTTTTAGTGGGCCCTGCCTGTGACCAGTTGCAGTAGGTCTACTAGTCCGGGTTTTCATTGCCTAATATTTGAGACCATTTTGAATACATGGCAAGCAAAGTTCTGTGTGGTTGAAAGAGTTAATTCTTTTCCTTCTCCAAACTCCAAATAAGATAATATACATAACTCTTGGAATGTGTTTGCATAATTCTTCTAAAGACAATTGCTGAACTTCTTAATGTAACTTAGTAATAAAAAAGTTCACCTAAACAGTTAACACATTTCCATAAAGCACAGAGCAGTTGTGTCACAAAATATCCTGTCGTCCTGTCTTGCCGGTGTCAAAAGGCAGGGAAACTTACTGGATTGTCTTTCTTACCTTTTATTTTTATTTTTCTTTTCCTTTTTTTTTTTTTCCTTAACCGGAGTGCTCAATTTCAACTTGCCCAAGTTTGACACTTCTCATTTAGAAGGATAAATGTGCAAATCATAATTCTTATAGATCTGCCAACCCCCACCAATTTTAATAAAACTGTGTGTTAGGTGGGTTCTTCAATAGTTGCTCAGTAGTATACTCCAGCTGGAATAGGTCCATAGCTGAGGCTGATCTTCTTTATTTGTAATCAGCTTTGCAAACACTGAATGGCTGCTGTTGGGTTTATATCATTTCTGGTTTGATACTTTGCACCTGTCTTGTGATGTACCTGTGGTAGCTGGCATTGGCCTGCTTATGAGGCAGCAGTACTAGAAGTTGTGTAGAGATATCTTACAAGCAAGGTTCAGTCTTTGAATTGCCACGTGCCCACTTCTGCTCAAGCAGGTTTGTCAGGTAGGAAGGGCAGAAATGGAAATATCTGGCCTGTTGATCAAAGCTCATGGCTACTCAATTTTTTGTGGATTTTTTCATGATTCTGTAGTCATTGTCAAATTTCAATCTAATTAAAATGTTGCATACTGTGAAAATAAATTGTGTGTATTTTTGATAGCTGAGAGTATTTAAAGTTCATTTTTTAAATTGCTTTTTCACTTCTTTTGACATCTGTCAGCAACGCTGTACTGTTTTTACATGACACTATACTTGGAGAAGAAAAGATTTAAAGTGTTTTTAAAGCACACAAAAGCTATTCTAGTCAGAGACTACTCAAAGCTTATGGACATTTTTTTAATTTATGGACTTGTAAGACAATGTTAGTAAATTACCATAAGCAATATTAATTACTTAATGACATGTTCTCTCTTCAATATGTGTATTTTTTGAATATGTATCTATTGGTAGAACTTGAGTAAAGCACTTCCCTATCCCAGTTTGTCAACTTGCATTTCTCTTGTCTATAAAGTAACAAATTAATACCAAAAAATATCAGCAGTGGTGGCCTCTCAAAAAAAAACCCAACAACTAGAAAACAGTTCACAGGTAATTAGATTAAACTCTCTGAGTTTCCTATTTTTGTTTGGTTGGTTTTGGGTTTTTTTGTTTTTTTCTTTCCTCTTTAACCTAGAAGATGTCTACTTTTAGATCTGTAATTTGAATCCTGACCTTTTTTTTCCCCTCAGTTCATAATGTAAAATCAGTGTTCTAACAGAAGAAAAATTGTTTTATATACCTAACCAAAAGATGATACCAGAAGGGTAAAATGATGTAAATAAGGAGAATTATCTGCCCAGTAATTCGTAAGAGAACCACCACTTTGATTAAATCTGTGATTTGAGAATCTCAGTCTTCCTACAAAAATAATGCTGATACATTTCAGTAACACTTTCTCAGTATACATCAAAGTAATTTTTGTAATTGGTGGCACTTATCTATAAATATCAGGAGCAAATGAGTATGAATTTTGTTTGAATGTGAATTTTTGTGCGTACATGCTTCGAACATCAGAATAAGTTTTTTTAGTCAACATGGGTAACACCTGTGAGGCCCCTTAACTCTCTTGCATATTTATGGTAAATCTGTTTAGCATAGATTAACATTCTTGCTCTTGAATTAAGACTGCTGGTAAAGCACCTTACATGAATTGGTAGCCGTATTTAAACACTCAGAACTCTTGCTGGTATTACAAGCATCTACTTATTAACTGGAAATGTTTCTAACTGTATGGCTATTTAATAGCTGCTGTGTGTTCAGTTGTGAATACAGCACTGTTTTTTCCTTATCAGTGTAAGTTAGCTGAATTTCATTTTCACACTTAAATATTGACAGTGTTTGAGTCAACCTTTTTAGGAATTAGCTACATAAAAATTGTGTAATTTGTACTGCATGGAGGTGGTTTTTGCTTACATTGATCATTTTTTTGAGCAAAGTGTCCCAAACCAACTATCTCTGCATCACAGTCTTTGCCAGCATAGGAATTTATGCCAATAAATTGATATTAAATCTTGTTTACATTTTCTTGTGAAGACAAAAAAGAGATAGAAGATACTTTTTTTTTCCTGGTTATTCCGGGTTTTTGTTTTTTCTCTTTTATTTTTTATTTTGGGATAGGATACTTTTTTTACAAGTTCTCATGGTGCTGTCCTGTTTTAAAAATCAAATTTAAACTTGGAATCAACTCTCTCCTGTCTCTCCTTATTAAAATAGTGTTTTTTTCCCCCCTGTCAGGTCTTACATGAAACATTTCCCCATCATACATTTTTAATGAATGGTCTTATTCAAGGTGTTAAGGTAAGATGTTTTTTAAACCTCTGACCTAAATATTCTCTATGTTCTTGTGTTTTGACTTGTCTCACCTGCATTTTCCATAAGAACATACAAAACACTGAGAATGTAGTTGATTCTTAAACCATTTTTTTCTGTAGTGGTTGTTTCTTGGGCTGAATTACAGTTCTACTGCAGAAGTGGCAGCATCTTGAGACAAGTGGAATGTTTCTCAGAAATTTAAATTCCTTTCATTTGAATAGGTACCACTTGTAGCTATTGTAATTTTGATAAGGATCTGTCTGAGAATAAAGCTACATTTTCATTGTCTGCTTCCTGATGTTAAATGATTTATATTAGAGGTAAATTAATGCAATCAAGATAGCATTGAGATAGAAAATGAAGCACTTACTCACTGTGATTTTGTCTTAAAATGTGGCATAAGAGCTGTTTTTCATCAGGTTTTTTATCTTTCCTGGTCCTTTTTTGTTAATCAACTCTTAAACATTCTGTGATGTTCAGGACAGCTTATAGTTTACTTAGACCACTGCATTCACACAGTGGTTATGCTGGATTGTGACCACAAAAAAACTTGCAAGAGTTTTCTAGCATAGTTAATCTAAAGTCTGTTCTTTGGTAACTGTTGTACTGGGAGGCTGCAAAGCCCTTGCTGTAACCTATGACTAAGATAATTTATAGCACTCAGAAATTATTTTTATGTCCTGTAACAAATGTAAAGCATTGCTTTTAGTTGTTAGAACATAACTTCTTTAGGATCAATCAACTTGCTGTCTTGCTGTCTTTCATGGTGGATTGGCAGAACACAGCACACTCAGGATGTTGGTTTGTCTCAGACTGAATGAGGAAGTTATCTTCTCATTGTTCTCATAGAAAAACAAAGTTCATGTTTCCCTTCCTGTTTTTAATTTTTTCACTCGCAGTGCGATGCATCTGTGTATTAAAAGTAGTAAATAGAGGGTTCCCCATAGATTTTGTACGATCATATCTGTAGAAAAGTGCAGTAATGTAATGAGTATTTGGATTGCTCTAATAGGTCTAATAAATGGGGGATCAAAGACTAGAGAGAGCTTGTACTTCCGTGTCTTTTTTTCGTTAAATTTTGTTTGTGAAACACTGTGCAAGTGCTTTTGACAGCAAAATATGTTAGTTCATGTGGCACTGAAATCTGATTCTAAGGAGCAGAAAAACTAATTTCAACTGTGTAAGACATCTAACTTTCCAAGAATCTGGTAGTCTGGCTTTACAGCTTTTGTTCTCAATCTACTTACTGAAAACATTGAAAATCAGGTTTGTTTGTAAGGATTTGGCAGAACAGTTGTTTAGTACAGCAGGCTGTACACATATGTTAAACTTGTGACTCTGTTGGAATAACAGAAGTAAGCTAAAGTTAGCCAGAGTAGACTTACAGGGTATTTAGGTGCTTACAGAGCCATGCATTTACTGATGTTTCGACTTACGGCACAATTGGATTGATAAATGAAGACTGTACTAATTAGGAGGAACTGTTCCCCAGTTAACAAACCTGTGAAATCCTTCACTTCTTTTAATTCTCCTGTGTAATAAACCAGATTTGAGGCCTAGATTCTAGGACTTAATGAAATTCTGGAAAATCTAGTATTTGATCCTTACTCAATTTTTTCTGTTTTTACTGTACATGTGAGTCTGACCTTTGCCACGGGAATCTCATTATGGTGTCCCATGATCTCAAGTTGCCAGGCTTGCTCAAATGATCTTCATAGTTCTTGCACTATACAGATGTACTGTACAGGATGAATATGTAGTATAAGGCAGGAAGTGTTTAATTTAAACTGTTAATTTTTTTTCAGAGAGCAGTTATGTTACCTAAAGCTCTCTCCTAGGACAGTCCAAATTAAGAGTGCAACTTGGGTTTGAAATCTAGCACTGAGTCTCTTGAGAGAGGCTAAGATAATGTCCTTTGTGGAACTAGACTGTATCTAGGAGATTTTAAAGGAGATTTTGCAGTCCATGTTACTTCTGTATTGAATCAAATGGACCTTGAAAAAATGTATGCTGTCTCTTTTTTTTTTTTNNNNTATTCATTCAGGTTTAATAAATTTGAAACATAAAACATCAGAATCACAGAAAACTAGACTGTAGAACAAATAGTGTAAATTTTCAGTTACTTTCAACTTCTGTGTTTAGTTTCAAATCAATTTTCAATTTTATTCTTTTTTTATATTGTAGTTAAAGTGAGCCTTGGAAATGTAGATACAGACATATTAATTGTTTTCTTCTGTTACAGGGTTTTTTGTCATTTCTCAGTGCTCCACTAATTGGTGCTCTCTCAGATGCCTGGGGAAGAAAATCTTTCCTTCTTCTTACAGTTTTCTTCACCTGTGTCCCAATTCCATTAATGCGAATAAGCCCATGGTGAGTGGTACAAACTGCAGCAGCAAGCTTGTCAGGAGAGCAGATATTCAGAGGAGGCATTTGGGGAAATGGGAGAGGGACAATAAAACGAGAAAAAAGCAGCTTTCCTTTCAAGACATCGTTGCATTATTCTGGAGCTTTTCTGTTCAATATGTATTCAGACTCTGCATCCTAAAAGTAGAAAATAATGGAATGTGATCTATATTCATACAAGTAAAGCAGTTCTTGCAAGGATTTGATAATCCTGCCTCTGTTTATTTTTTCCTCTTGATGACTGACAGTAATAAACATGTTTTTAAAGCTAAATTAAATTTGCTAAAGAAAAGTATAGTTGCTGCGAGTGAGATCTTTTACCTCTTTGATTAGGACTTTGAAACCAAGTCAATACTGCTCAGTTAAGACTTCAGTTGCATTTACATTAATTGCAAAACTTGTAAGAATTGTAAAAGAACTTTGTGTACACTCTGAATGCAGAGTTCAGCTTCCACAGCACTACATATATATCTAAATCTATATATCTATTATAGTTTATTTCTCAACTGGCTGATGAAATGACTTCTAAGTTCATTTTTCATAACTTGAACTCGAAAGTGTAAAAATAGGTACCATGTCCTCAAAGGACCACTTCTTCTTTTAGGCTGATGTAAAGTAAACAGAAGAATATGAAAAAAATTAAAACACTGTTTTCCAGTATTTAAGTGAGACTGCACTTACTTCATTCATGCATTCATCTCTAGTAAAGTTCTGTGCTAGTTTATTTCTCAAGGAACCCTTCTCTTAGGCATAAACACAAACTTGCTTATTAGTAAGATAAAAAGAAAGAGATCTTATCTCAAACTTTTCTAATTGTTGCTTTTAAATTATTAGGTGGTACTTCGCTATGATTTCAGTATCTGGAATCTTTTCTGTTACCTTTTCTGTAATATTTGCCTATGTAGCTGATGTAACACAAGAACATGAAAGAACTACAGCCTATGGACTGGTAAGATAATGCTCATCTTGGGGAAAAAGGTCAGATTATGACCTTCGTATTGAACTTGTGTTTTGACTACAGATTGTTTCCTGATTAACGTAAAGAGGTTGATAAAGGAATGAACCATTGCTCAAGACATTGTGTTAGAGTTCAGGCAGTGAACAGAGTGTGCTCATGGGAACGGAATTGATATTTGACAACTTGCATAGAGGGAATGTTTAAGAAAAAATGTATTTAAGTTTTGCAAACAAAACATTAAATATTAAAGACAAGGCAAGTAATTTAATCTAATAATAATTTTCCATCACATGTAAGTTGCATTTCTAGTTCATATGACTTCTTTCTGGTATAGAATGGCCTTTTCTAATGTCAGAATGGTGAGTAAGGATGAAAATGTATAACACAGTATTTTCAATAACTTAGACATGACCTTTCTTAATGATCAAAAGATGAGAAAAAAATTTAGTTAGTGCAAACTAGTCCTTTCAGTGGTAATGTAATTCCTGCTTAGTTTGCTTTCCTAATACCTATATTACTTTGGGTTTTGGAAGTCTATTGATAAACATCCTTAGCTTTTGAACTTATTTTAGGCAAGCATCTAAATGTACTGACAACTTTTTCAGTCAAATCACTTCAAATTCATAATTAGATAACAAAGATTTTAGTCTATTTGAAAGTAAGAGCCATTTTCCTTTGAGCCAAATCTGATCTTGGACTGCAAATCCTATTTAGTATGGTGTGCTATTGAGGAGGCTGTAGAAACTATATTTGGGACCCATACTTACTGTTGTAAATGGTGTGTGTTTTTTTTGTTTGATTTGGATTTTTTTACTTGAATTTTTACTGGTGTGCTTTTTAAGTCACACTTCTAGGGAGGGGTGGTGGTGGTGAGCAAGTTACTTCATTTTTCTGTAATGGGAGAAAATAACCACTTTGAGTTTGTAAACTGTTGTTGTGCCATAGGTGTCTGCCACCTTTGCAGCAAGTTTGGTAACTAGTCCTGCCATTGGAGCATACTTGTCTGCCAGCTATGGGGATAGTCTGGTTGTGCTGGTGGCCACGCTGGTGGCTGTTGTGGACATCTGCTTCATCCTGCTAGCTGTACCAGAATCTCTGCCAGAAAAAATAAGACCTGCTTCATGGGGATCTTCTATATCATGGGAGCAGGCAGATCCTTTTGCAGTAAGATTCACTTCAATAAGTAATTATTAAATATTTGGTGATTAATAAATAATAATTATTTGTTGCAGTTTGTGAGCTTGAGAAGTCTTCAGTCTTACTGGTAGCTTGACTATTCAGTGTAACATAGTCTCTGTTCTCTGCTCTTGCCTGTTAAGATCTAACTGCATTTGAAAAACAAAATCAAACAAAACTTTGTGGATTAAATAATTCTAGATTTGAAAATAATGTTTGGTGTGAAATCCAAAGGGACAATACTTTAATTTTCTAACTTAAGTACTCTATTTCATTGCAAAGAGAAATGCTGAATTCTTATGCCTCAAAGGCCAATATTTTAAAGTTTTACATATTCACTTCATAATTTTACTTTTGGCAGTATCTCTCCCCACTTTTGATTTCCAATTTTGGTTATATGTGATTTCTTTCTAATAGATAATGGATCTATAAAGCCTGATTTTTTTTGGGGGGGGCCATATATAGGAAGGGCTTAAACATACCATGCAGTCTTTGTAGTAACTCATTCAATTACTCACACCTACTCAGTTAATTTATGTTTTTGTTACACCTTGGTATCTTAAAAAAGGAAGGAGTGTTTTTTCTTCATGAGATCTGTCCTCGGAACTGGTTGTGAATATTGAGAGATGAATGGCATGCTTGAAAGACTGCAGTTACAGATTTTTTTTCCACAATTTATTTGTTCCTTAAAGTAATTAATATAATTGGTGGACAAGTATAAGAAATGTATATTATTTGCTATATCTTTTGAAACAAAATTATTATTATGGAGATCCATTAGAAGACATTAGGTATTTCCCTTGCAATTACATAATGCTGTTTTTGGGAAATAGTTTTGACTTGGCACTGAACAGTATCTTCAAAAATCTTAATGGAAACTTTACCGAAGAATTGGGTTCCCAAACTGTATATAATGTTTGTGGCTTAAGGTTCAGCTTAACAGTATGTATGTGTAATTATTTTGATGTGTATACATGCACAAAAAAAGGAATCTACCTTTTTCTTCCTTTATGCTTTCATTGGAGTTTGTACATGTTTCAATACCTGCTTTGTCCTTCTGTTTTACAGTCTCTGAAGAAGGTTAGGAAAGATCCTACAGTTCTCCCAATCTGCATTACAGTGTTGCTGTCATATCTGCCTGAGGCTGGCCAGTATTCTAGTTTCTTTCTGTACTTGAGACAGGTAAATGTTGGTGTCTTCACATCTTACTAAGGATGTTTAAATAAGTATTCGCTATGGCTTCTTTCCTATTATAGACTTTGCTCAGAGACTTGCTTTCTGACAAAGTAAAGCTTTAAAATTAAAGGCAGGGTGCTTTGCTAAGCCAAGGACTGAGTAACACTTGCCTCCTGATGCATAAACCCTCCAATATCTTAAGCACGTGTTTAACTTAAGCAGCCCTTTGTTCCATTCAGTGGAGCATTTTCTGGGTCAGTCTTGAGGTGGGATCTTGCCTGTCTAAGAACTCTTGTATTTGTGGGAGGAATAGAGAACTTCAGTTTCCAGATCCATGGCATCCTCTGGCTCCTTTTTATAAGGGAGTTTTTTTTTTCCTTTATACTTTTCTTGGCAAATAGTCAAGGATTATTCTTGAAAGTGGACACTTCCTGTATGGATCCTGTATAAATCTTGAGTGTAAGCAGGGATAAATGTTTTCATTGAGAAGATACTCACTTCTAGTAATTACCCTGGATTGTGTTTGGCGTTGTTTTATGCAATTTCTGCTTCTCTACAGATTATAGGCTTTGGATCTGCTAGCATTGCAGCATTTATAGCTGTGGTGGGCATTCTGTCCATAGTAGCTCAGGTAAGCTTTGTTCTTTATAGTGCTTCATTTAAGCTTATCTAAAAACCTCTTACATGCTCTAATATGCCAGTGTATCTGGCATCCACTAAATGTACTGATGACACAGTCCATGTAAATTTCTTGCTTTGTATCCACTTTCCTTAGAAATACTTGATCTGGGCATCAGAAAAATAAAATTTGCTAAACTTGGATCAGTACATTCATTGGAACTCTGACTTAAAATCATTAAAATTATGCAGGAAATTCATTACAAATGCAAGGCATTCTGAAAGGGAAATGCCTTATTTTAAATAAAAGTCATGCTACTTGCACCTATTTAATTGGGTTGTGCTGTCAAACTTTCATACAAGCAATCTTTCCAGGGTTATTTAGGCTCAGCTTGGAGGCTGAGGAGCTGTGAAGTCTTGGTATCTTCTTATCATATTTCTTAATTGACAACAGTGAGCTGATTTTTCAACAAATTCTTTATGTCTTTTGTAAATCAAAGAGTTTTTATGATGTGATCTTTGGTAGCTTTATGGATACAGTTTGTCTTCCTGTTCTGATAACAAGAGGAGGAATGACAAGAGAGTATGTTGTAACCTTGCTGCCGTTCTTAGCAGAATGAAGGTCTTGCTGTTTTGATGTAAACAACACATTCATCAACGTTTACCAGTTTTACTGGTGTCAGTTGTGGCCTTCATTAGCCATTCAAGTCATTATTTTAGTCGTTGTGCTGTGGTTTGTTCTGAGGCTATGGTGTGCTCTCATGTTTGACAGTCATACTTCATGCAGACCAGTATTTTTCCTAGAAATCTTTAAATTTTCCGTTGAGGAAACTGAAATAATAATTTTAAGATGAGGAAAATCTATTGATTTTTGAGCTCTTTGAAGAGTATAGCTTACTGAAATAATCTTTGCTCATTGACATAATCTTTGCTTCATACTGATTTGTGTTGGCATGTTGGGTATCTCCAGAATGAACTGAACACATTAAGGTAGACTTACTGTATTTTTTTCTATGTAGCATTCAAACTAAAAGTGAGAAACAAGAAATCTAGGGTGAGCAGTTGTCCTTGGCTGGATGCCAAGTGCACACCAAGCTGCTCCAGCACTCCCCTTCCCAGCCAGACAGGGAAGAAAAATTAAGACAAAAAACAACTCTTAGGTGGAGATAAGGCAGTATGCAGTTTATTAAAGCAAAAGTTTAGGCATGCACAAACAGGAGAGAAAAAAGATTTATTTTCTGTTTCCCATCAGCTAGCAGTGTTGAGTCACTTCCCAGGAAGCAGGGCTTCCGCATACATAGCAGTTGCTCTGGAAGGCAAAGGCCATAAATAACAAATGCCCCATTCCTCCTCCTGTCCTTAGCTTTTGTATCTGAGCTGATACCATATGGGATGAGTTATCCATTTGATCAGTTTGGGTCAGCTGGCCAAGTTTTGTCCCCTCCCAGGATCTTAGCCATGCCCAGTCTACTGATGTAGGGGGAATCTTACAGGGAGACAGCACTGATGCTCTGCCTGTGCTGCTCAGCAGTGCCAAAGCCCTGGTGTGTTAACACCTTTCCAGCTACCCACAGACCTGTGAGAGCTGCTGTGGGAAAATTAACTCCATCTCAGCCAGACTCAGGAAGAGAGACAAGAGATGAAATGTATTCTGCTCTGTAGTCCTGGTTCCTTTTCTCTGTATTTTTATGGTAGCATTGTTGAGTTTCCCCTGTTAAAGGAAAATATGTGGTCCATTAACTGAGTCAAGTTGTCCATGTGATCTTCGCTTCACTGGGAAGTGTCTGCTTCTTGCCTTGAGTGTCTTGTTGTGGTGTCTGAATTGGGATCTCCTTCCTCCTCAGCAGTAACACTTCTAACAAATAGAAATACTGATCTTTGGTTAGATTTAGCTTCCATGTGCAAATTAAAAGGTTGTATCGGTGTAAAGAGTCAGTAGAAAATGTAATTAATGGTGCCTAGGAATTGGCCAAATTTCAGTGTATATGATAAAGATGACAAAGCAGCAGGATTTACATGTAAGTTTAAAGGTAAATTTGCAAAATAATTCAGCTGACCGAAGGAGTTTACTTTCTTCTGATCTAATAGTCTTTTTCTCTAGTCTTTGTAATCACTGGTAAATTCAAGTCATGTTCAGACTGCACTCTTTGCTTGGTAACAGCTTTTGTTTTGTGGAGTGCTCTATTCTGTAATAAAATAGGTTTGTAGAGGTGAAAATGAAAGCCTGTTTGCATTGGAAATAGACACTGTCACCTAATGTACACAGAGAAGGTAATACATACACTTCTTGATGTCCCAAAGTAGTAACCCTTTAAGAGTTAAGAATATCTGTACATTAAGTGTTGAAATGACTTTTCTGTATTTTGGGCTTAATCCAGGAGAAGTAAGAGGACAAATGCTATGAATTTCCACATCATTTGAAAAGTCTTCTGAATTACTTTGCATGGGAGAAATTACTTTAGCAAGTCTGACTTTTTAAAATAACTTTTGATTGAATCAATTTATCTTGCAGACTGTGTTTCTCAGTATCTTGATGAGATCTATAGGGAACAAAAATACAGTTCTCCTTGGCCTTGGCTTTCAGATCTTTCAGCTGGCTTGGTATGGTTTTGGATCTCAGTCTTGGTAAGCATACATTTTGGTATGTACACACTTTTTAAGGAACTGAAAGGTTTATTTCTTCCCAAGGAATTTTACTATTTAATTCTGTTGTCATGGGTATTTAAGTGTTCTGTGAATTAAGCATTCCCATTTTTATTACACTACCAAAATTTGGTCTGTATTTTGCATATATAGGAATGATAGGATTTCCTGCACATACAGCCCTTTTGAAAAGGGAGTCTTTGCAACACTTTGTTCCACTGAGTATTAAGTCTATGAATGTGGTTAAAACTTTTTCTTTAACTCACAGGCTAATAAGTAGCATGTTCTTTCTGGTAATTCCACTATATCTATTTTATCCATTAGGTGTTGGGCCTATACTTGTTTTTGTTTTTCTAACATATTCTCTTCCTCCAACTATAATTAGTCTTATAAACTATCCAGAGTTTCTTCTGTTACAAAAACTGTCTTTAAGTAGAGACAATTAGAACCTAGAACAACTTCTTTACAAAGTGTGTCCTATGGATAGGGATGAGTGCTTATGTTATTACTTCCTAGCCAGTGGTAGAAGCTAGAGAATTATGTCACTGGGACACAACCTGGGGAGTTTTTCCTTTGTATAGTGTTCGGAGAGGAAAGCCCACTTCACTCCCATTCCCCTCTTTTTCTCTGCTAGGATAGAGTCAAATCAAATATGCCTCTGTTCCAAAAAGTTCAGAACAATATATGGGAGCGGAGCAGGAAAATAACCAGATAATTTCCAATCTTTAGGTATTTTAATAAAAATATTTTGAAAGGGAATTAAGTGTTAAATAAGTTAAATGCCCTTGTGGCCCTCTTCGGAGTGTGAGGAATAATTATTATAAGGGCAGTCTCGTTTTTAATTTGAATTATGTATTTAACACAGGATGATGTGGGCAGCGGGAGCTGTAGCAGCGATGTCAAGCATTACATTCCCAGCAATTAGTGCTCTGGTTTCACGAAATGCAGAGGCAGATCAACAAGGTGAGTATTGGATCAGCTACTGTTTATGCATCAGAATGGGGTTTTTTATCTAGAAAGTAGAAGAGTTATTTAGTTGTACTTTTCAAGTTATCTTTGTGAGTTTTCACTTGGTAATACCTGTGGAAGTCTGCCAGTCTGTGTAGAAGGGAAGGAAATGCACAAATTTACCATATTTACACTGTAAAATACATAATTTCTGATGAGCTACTTTTTTTTCTTTACCTCATAGTAAAAGTACCATGAAGGCAACAAAAACTTTCTTTTTTTCTCTTCATTTTATTCTCTTAAGTATTCTCTAAGTAGACAATGAGGATTAATGTTACAATACTACCTTTTTAATTGCACATTTTACCAGATTGAAATAAATGTAGGAAAGAACCTTTATTTTTTGTAGAAAACTTGGCCCATTTGATCCAGTACTTCAGATTTTCAAGGAATAGAAGAGGATGCCAAAGTAATCAGTTAATCTGAGAAAACACAAAATTTACTGGTTTTGATGTGAAAAGCAATGTATAGTAAGAAATTACTCCTCCTTTAAAATGAAATGAGAAGTCATCACAAATTAAAACACTGGTAAAAAGAACTGAATTTAGTATTCTCTTTAAAAAATGCTGTACATACAAATTTTAAGTATCAGTTGTACTTTAGCATTGTACAACATGAAGTTAGGTCAATGTAGTTAATCAGAGAAGTACAAAGGAGATGCTGTTCCAGGAGGTGGATTTCTGTTGAAAGATGCAAAAGGTAGTATTTTACATGAGTTTTTGTTATTATTCCCCTTTCCCCCATATTTTTTCAAGACATTTTAAAGATTTTTAAAGACTTGTTTTCTGTTTACATCAGGAAATGACTAGTTTAGGTAAGCTGACAGAAGCCATTGAACTTTTATTTTACATAGAGGAACTGGTGTTAATAGTAATGCTTTCCAGACTGAGGTTTTGCCATGTAGTGGCATGAAGATTTTAAACTTTCATATTATCAACCTATGAAGTAAAAACTTTGGACAGCTGTCTTTTTTGCATGTTTTTTTTTCCTCCCATTTTACAAGTTAAGAATGAAGCACATTATTAATATTGTAAAACAGCATTTTTAGGCTCTTGCTATATGAAGTTAATACCATCAAAACACTTTTTGCAGTGTTGTCACAATCCCTTAATGTGGTCGAAACAGAAATATATTTATAGCACTTTGATTAATCAAGCTTTAAAATTAATCCAGTGTAAAACAGCAGCCAGTCTTGGGAATTTACTGCTGTACACTTAATTTACTGCCCTGAGTAAGTTAATTTAAATAAATACTGGTCACAATTTGTGCATATTTTCCTAGTCACAGTTTGTAACACTTAGGTGCATTACTCTACATTTCACTTGAAAATAAATCAAATGGGAACTACATTTAAGCTCTGCTATCTCTATTGTAGGCTTTGAGTGAGAGTGGAAGAACTCTAATATAAAAAATTAAACCTGCACAAAAATTTAATTATCATAATAATGAAATGTTATACAATAATAAAAATCATAATTCTTCCACTAATCTGCAAGTATAGTGACAGAAATATGATGATGTAGAGGATTATTCTAATCTGACAGATGTGTCTTCAATGTACTTCTTACATCTTAGAATATAGAAATAATTATTGTATGCTCTATTTTGGAACAATTACTAGAATACACTCAGAGATCCTGGATNAAAAAAAAAAAAAGTCCTACTATTTTCATTTTCCTGATTAGGTGTCGTCCAAGGAATAATAACTGGAGTAAGAGGACTGTGCAATGGCCTGGGACCAGCACTGTATGGCTTTATTTTCTTTCTCTTCCATGTGGAACTCAATGGATTGTTACCTGATAACACTTCTGAAAAAAAAACAAAGCAGAATCCCAGTGATGAGGTTAGTTCAAAATTTGGTGTGCAGTTTTCTGCGTAGAATTCAAAGGGCCAGAAATCTGTCTTCTTTTTGGTTGATTTAAAATCTTCATATCTGATTCTTGAACTACTTAATTCCTGCTTTTCAGTTTTATTGAATTATTAAGATAGCTCATAATTTAAATGTGATCGTAAGTATTCAGATTTACAGTAGTAGCAGCATTGGTTTCAGTGTTGTAACAGTATAGGTAACTTTTTGATGTAAATTTACTGGAGCTAAAGTTCGAGTGAGATTGCATCATTATGATTGTCCACAGGAAACACTTAGAGCAAACAGTGGGACTTGTAGGCTCTGTTGGAGAGTAATAATAACACTTTGAAATGCAGTGACAAAGGGCAGCTTTTGGAAGATTTTTACTCCTCTCAGTGAAACCACAATCATGTAATACGCAAAAACTGCTCAGATGAATTAGCTGTTATGTTACAAATGAGGGTGTATTAATTTGTGGAAGTTCATTTCTTCTTTAAGTATTTGTGTGTGTAGCACCTGTTGAAGATTTAATATCATCAAGATGTATGTATTTTTGGTATGTTTATATGCTTTATATGTACAGACCATCAGGTGAAAATTGTAATAAGGATTGAGGCAAGAGAAATACCCTATAACTGTATACTTATGTTCTGCTACTTTCCTACTTCATTTGAGAATAGCTTCCTACATTTCGTTTGGTAGAATGAAAGTACACTGGATTGACAAATTTCATCTTCTGATTTTTATCTAGTTTTAGTTTACACAGATACAGAAAAGTTGTTAAAGATGAAAAAAAAGCTGGATTTTTGACACTTTTCTTTTGTAGAGGTTTGTCATCAAACGTGTTGGCTGATTTTAAAATTTATCTTAAAACCTTTCTGGTGTTTGTTTTTAGTTGGGGCTATGAAATGTGGGTAGAGTTTTGTTTTTGAATTTTAAAATAAACTGCTTTGAAGCAAGAGAGAATAGCTTCAAATACTGTTATCATACATGAATAAAATGTCTTTGCAATGAGAATGGTCTCACTGTAATTTTGCTTACCCATATATTGGTTTTTTGGGATGCTTATTTATTTGGCTAACTTGATTCTAGAGTATCTTAGCCATGGAAAAGCAAAGCTAAGATTTACTGAGTATTTGTACTTCTGGATGTTGAAACTGTATTCTATTAATATTCAGAGGAATCTTGTTGATTTAACAGGCATGTTGCCTAAAGCAAAAAAAAAATTACAAAAAAGCATCAAGTCAACATCTGTTTCATTTGCTAGGCAATCATGCTGTCAGTTGACAATTTTATGTGTTTTTGGTTTTTAGATCCGTGTGGAGATCAGGTGGGGAATTTGTGGGGATTTTAGATGCAGAAAATTCACTTTCCAATGGACATATGAACCTTTTTGCAAAAATTTGATAGTCCCCATAAATATGTCTCTCATGATTTCCTGTAGTTCATAATGCAGAAGTCAATGTCTTAAACATGAATTCTTTTTTATGCTTGTTTTCCTGTAGAGAGTGATCATTCCTGGTCCCCCCTTCCTCATCGGAGCATGCATTGTTCTTCTGGCTTTTCTAGTCGCCTTATTTATTCCCGAGAACAGCAAAGCCAGCAGTACCAAAAAACACAGCAGCAGCATCAGCAGTAATCTGAGTAACAACCTAGACCGAAGTAATGAAGAGGACATTGAACCGTTGCTGCAGGATAGCAGTGTATGAAGGCTAAATTCTGAGGGGCCTATGGAACAAATTCATGCACTGAATTGGGCTCTGGAGGCTTGGTGGGAGGTACAGAGTATCTTGACTTTGAGAGGTAGGCAGCTGTGACAGGAGGTCACTTGCTGTTTGATACTTGCGGTTGATATCATGCTTGCAGGAGTGGTTATTTAGAACAGCAGGTCACAAGCTGGGGTGATTCTACCCAATACTGGACTGCAAATGCTGTGTCAATTCTGATACTGTGTAGAAACCTGAGTATAGAGACAATTTTTTTGAAAGTTTGAATTTTCTGTTCCCAAAATTGCAAGGTAATGCAAAATAAACAGGTTTGAGCAAGAACATTTCTGCCATCACTATAATAGGTTGTTTCGCTTTTCTTATGCCTTTTTGTCTTCATCTATGACACATGTAGTCTTCATGGTATGGGAGGCACTGATCTCTATATAGTTTTGGTACCTGAAATAGTGGATATCAGTGAAATTCTCAAATACTATTTACTAACAAGAAGTCCAGTAGTTACCAGAAGGCAGTAATGAAACTGAGATGGCAGAATTATGAATGTGTGATCACACATGACAGTAGTTACCCATAAATGAAGATCATACAGAAACCCTAAACCCACATTGTGGAATAATCAGTTTTGTGCAGTTAAAGCAAGTCCAGATGGTGCCCAAGACCCAGGTCCCACTAATGTTTTGTTTATCAAAAATAAAATCATAATTTTAAAATGAGCAGTGTCAGAAATACAGATACTTCTGAGTAGGTGCCAGAGTACTTTACATCAGGATATGTATGTATGTGTGTTATGTATGGCATTTTGTCACTTTATCTGCCGTAAATTAATTTTTCCTATTAATTCCTTTCACCGCTGCCTTAACTGCTTCTTAGTGTTCAGTTATTAATCATATTCAGCCTTCATATCACTGTCTTACCTGCTAAATATCATGGATATATTCGTATCTTTTTTTTTTTTTCTAAACATGCTTCAAAGGAGTTATGAATTGTAACAAATATACTAATTTTTAGAGATATTTTATGAAGAAGACAGAGATTTATATGTATTTTGCTGCAGTGTAAATGGACTATTAAACCCAACTTCGATGAAACACTCCTATGATTGTTTTATATGTATGCAATATATGTAGATATTTGTAAGGAGTTTTTGTTTTTCCAGATGGGGTGCTGTGTAAATCATGTATTTATAAATGTAATGAGGTACAGACAGTTATACAGTTTTTTAAAAGGATTGTGTATTGGCTGAACAAATTTTAAATATATATATTTTGAAACTTGTTCCGCATTAAACACAGATAAGAAACCTTTTGTACTATGCAGGTTGGTTTTTAAGTTAATAAGCTTCCTAATGCATAATAAATATAAATATTAAGCTTTCTAGGTCTCGTGAGTAAGTGCGTGTTCTTCCAAGTTCGCTGTTGTGCCTTTGCTGCTTCAGAACAGAAGTGGATTTGTCCTCGTGTTGGTTGACAGTACTGAAATCCTGTTCTGTTGTTTTGTCTGTGTCATCGAGAGTGGTGAAAATGCTTTGCTTAGAAATTCCTTTGGTATCTGACATGGTATCCACTGGGGTAGAGAAGTGGAGATTGAAAGTATGAAAGAACACCCGAGAATAATTTCTGATCTGAACAGTACTGCTGAATTAATATTTTTTTTTCTGAGGAGGCTTAGGTGGCTGTTTTTCTTTGAATTTCTTGTAATTCAAGCTTGGGCTTTTATGCTGGATAGTCTGTTTTTGCTGCAGGCCAGACTGCAGTTGGGTAAGTTTTGTGTAATTCCAGCTTAGAATGTCTTAAGCTTGATGTATGGAATAAAATACAGTATGTTAGTGTTAAAAGTAGCAGTTTTTTAGTTCATTACTGCTTATAGTATCCCAGCAATGGATCAGATTTTTGAAGTAGAATCTCAGAATGATACAATGGTTGGAAGGGACCTTTAAAGATTACGGTACAGGGACACCTTTCACTATAGCAGGTTGCTCCAAGCTACCCTGTCCAACCTGACCTTGAACAGTTCCAGGACTTCCAGGAATGGGGGGCATCCAAAGCATCCCTGGGCAACCTGTGACAGTGCTTCACCACCCTTATTGTAGACATTTTCTTCCCTATGTCCAATCTAAACTTAACCCTTCTCATTTTAAAACTCTTATCCTTTGTCCTGTCACTACATGCCCTGGTGAAATGCTGCCTCCTTTCCTACAAGTCTTTTTTCTATATTGAAGGGCTCATGCCAGAGTCGTCTTTAATGCTGGCTGAACAACCCCATCTCTCTCAGCATATCTTCTCAGGAGAAGTGTGCCAATTGTCTTCGTGGCCTCCTCACTCCAACAGGTCTATGGTTTCCTGTGCTGGGGAATCCAGGGCTGGATACAAAAAAAATACTTTAGCATGCACTGTATATAAATTATTATATGTATTACTCGGCTATTTAAGTACACAATAAAAATGTAAAAAGGTAAGCTATAGATTAGATAAACAATTTTCAAATATTTTTATGAGTAGTGTATTTTTCTGTTCCCAGTAGAAAATTAGTAAGTGATGCTCAGAAATACCTGATACCTCACTTTTTTAGAAATTTTTTTTCAACACTGTGGTACAGAGATTCAAAGATTTGTTTCTAAATCAAATTTATCTTGATTTTGAACTTTAATATGTATTTCATATCTCTCTTTAATATCTGTCATTACTGAAAGAGATACCTCACAAAGATACGGATCCAAACAGAAAGTGTGTTGCGTATTAAATAATGATCTCATTTTTCAGTCCTACCCACTACTTATGGAAAGGTGTATTAATATTCAGCTTAATAATCAATAATTAATAATATTAAGTTTGCACTTTCCCTGATGTCAGTCAGTTGGATATGCAAACTAATTGAATTTTTGTGTTGTTAAAAAATAGATTGAAAAACTTTCCTCTGGAAGTTTCTTTTAAATGGGTTAGAAAGTTACTTCGCTGTACAAATGTACAGGTATTAGAGGTTTTTGTGGGTGACAGTTCTTCACTTCTTTTTGCAACAAAATTGCATGATGATGGAAATATTTTCAAATTTCTGTTTTCAAAATGGTCCTTCCATACAATAACTTTATTTTTAAAAGGAAAATTTTCTCACTCATTGTTAGAATAACATCTTTATCTTGAAGAGACACATTAAATGTTTTTATTTTTCAAAATTATTAGCATAGTATTCGCAGGCCCTTTTCATCACAGGAAAGATCAGGAGATGTGGAACAATTGCTTTTCTTTCTGTGAAAGAAAAATGTAGGTTTGATATGGGATAACCACTGAACCCCTATAGTATAAAAGACTTCCCTGATAACTCCTCAGCTGTTTCCAAAGTATTGTAAATACTCTAATATTGAAAGGTCTTGTTTTTATAAAATTAACCACATTGATGATAATGTAGGACTTAGTGTGCTTTTATCTCCTGTTTATTTGCTGCACTAGGTTGCCCATGAGTGATCCAGTGAATGAATTTCACTCTTGCTGTAACCTTATCCTTAAATCCATTTTTTATTCTATTCAAAGCAGCCACTTCATCAGTGGTTACACTTGTGCGGTTTTTTCACAAAACAGAACTTTTAATAAAGGAACAGTTTACTGTCGAGCAGCTACCTTTTCCATTACATCTTTTTGTTAGGGATTGACAAAAAAGTTTCTCTTTATGTACTTTATCATGTAAAAAAAAATCTAGCAACTACCATAAACTGAGACAGGTTAGGAACACTTGTAGTTTCAAATCTCTCACAACCCACAGCTTGTTCTAATATTTGTTTCTTCAAGCCTTCAGCAGTGTTTTCTGTGATATTTGTGAAAGATTGGATTGATTATCACAGGACTCTAAACATTCCTGAAAAACTTAAAAAGATTGCCCTTCATGTCCTGGATGGCTGGTTTGTAAATGCTCTATTAATTGTTGTGGCTCCATAGTATTGTTAGTTAATGCCTAAAGGTGTGGTGGCTCCTGGGCCAGCCACAGAGGAGCTCACCCTCCTTTGCAGGGTTGACAGCCTATAAACTGTTTTTAAGCTTCAGTGTTTCCCTCAGGGAGTCTCTCTAAGAGACTTCCCTTAAGCTTGCAGTGAGCAAGAAATCGCTCAATCCCCTGAGCCTTTGCAGGTATGCTAATCATTTGTTTGTGATTTGTCATTACCGTACCTCCTGGGTTTTGCCTTCCCCTGATTGGATGATTTTGGATTTCTTCCCCGATTGGTTGTTTCCCCAATCCTTTCCCTCATTTGTCTAAGTTGCTGACCCTACCCACTCCAAACCCTATAAAACCCTGTGTTTCTGAGGCCTCAGGGGTTTTCAGTTGCTGGTTCCTGCTCTAATAAAGAAGCCCCTGATACTGGAAGATTGCCTCCTGCTCTTTCTATCCTGCGTCACCTGAGAAGAACTTGGCTGCTTGGCTGCTCCTGCAGCCCTTGCAACGGAGCTGTATCACTGTGAGTGTCTTTTTAAAGATGCTTCACCCGGAAGGTCACGGCACCCAGGGGAGCGTGTGGTCTGCCACATAAAGGTACAATGTACACTCAAAAAGAGGTTCACTGTTAGCAGTAACACTTGGAAATTTGTATTTCAAATACTTACCTTGATAGTTTTCAACTTTTTTGGCCAACTTTTTCTCAAATCAGACTCCATTGTCAGTCATATTACCATGCAAAGTGGCTGATGAAGGACTTACACTGGGAGCAGAAGTATCACCTCTGCAACTTGTCTATGCTTGTATTATTTGTGTTACTTTCAATCTGCAGGGTTTTCTTCCAGAACCTTTTTTAGAGACCGGGTCGTTTTGTGAAGCTTAGGGTAGTTCAGATAGGTAATATAGTCCACAGATCCACTTAACTGGGCGCGTGCAAATGTCAGTACATCAGTACACTAAAAGTGAAAGAATGAGCGAGGGTGTCACTGTTAACTCCCTTCTGCATTGTGAAGTGCCCAGTCTTGCTCAAGGGTACCTTGTGTACTGTCTCCCTTAAGTGTGACCATCCGGCATACACATCAGATGAGAGTGCAGTGTCAAGACATATTATGTATTAGTAAAGTTGCAATTCTTTCTTAATACTTCCGGGTGGTAAATACTTGTAGGTTTCCACTTTTATTTTAGGTAAAAAATAAACAATAACTAATACTTTCCTTCTTGTTACCCCTGAGATGCTTAACCTCCAGCTAGGAGATGTTGCTCCAGAGCATGTTTTATTGCAGTGTAAGAACATGCAGTAGTAAGACAGCCTCACTTCCCTGGGTGGTAATGGGTATGCTTCTGTGGGGCAGCTTCGGGGGTCTGTGTTGAGCTGTGCTTCTGATCCAGGGAAACAAAATTTCTAGTTGTCCTGATGCAATTTACCCTTTTTTTTTTT
>VXBN01003309.1:282201-292314 GCA_013397395.1 Sinosuthora webbiana | reverse complement strand
GAAAAAAGAACAACACCCAACTCCTAAAACTCTGTCCTTTTTTTCCTGCCTTATCTCTCTCTCTCCCCGCTCCCCCAAGCTTGTCCTTTGTTTCGGTTAAGTATCCTTAAGTATCCAATACTTGGTCTCCTTGGTAACTTACGGGGAAAAAAATTCTTTAGAGAAAAAAGAAGGAACAAACCTAACTCCCAACAATGAGCAACTGCAGTGCACTATGATAGCTAGGAAAATCTAAGTAATCCCTGGACACTTATGGGGAAGACTACAGCCCATCTGGAGTTATTAACTTCAATGCTTGACAGGAAGTCTCCTTGTGCCATCAGAAACTTGGGATGCACTGTACCTGGCACTCCTGAAGATGATTAAACAATTAAAAAAAAAAAAAAAAAAAAAAAAAAGCCTGTGTGAAGACCTATGTTCTGTTAATTGTGACTAACAATATAACAAGAGCTTGGCTTTGTTTACTCAGTACTTATTTTCATTTCTTCATTAGGAAATCATACGGTACATTAGAAAAGGAATGGTATTCGGAAGCTGGTTCTGGAGTTCTGTTTTTGTTTCTTGTTGTTCAGGGGGTTTACTCTGAGTTATATCTAGCTTGATTCCCTATGCCAAAAGTCTCAACCACACAAGTAGTTTGGAGATATCTAAAGATGAAATATTTCATGACTGACTGTACTTTGTTGTGAAAGAGAGACTAATTGCAATGCCCAGAGCATTTGTCCAGTGTACAGGAAAACCATCCTGTGAAAGCACACTGTTCAGTATAGTCAGTTAAGGGAAGGAATTCAAAACTGCTCTGAAATAGCTGGTGTGGATTCAGCCTAAAGGTAACAAATTTTCTTTTGCCTTTTTAAATTCCTCTTTCAGATTAAAAGGTGAAATCTGCCTTCTCTCCCCTTTTTAAAGACATCTTCTAAATTAGGTCTTCCGTCATAAGTAGTGGATAATTTTAAAGGATTCTGAGTAAGGCCTCTTGGTAGTTCTCTGCCTTAGTTGACAGGTCAGTTCCTCTAGGGATAGTCCTCACATGAATTTTAATGGCAGCGCAGTTTTCCAGACAACTGTGGACTTGGCCCTCAGACTCAGTATCTCAGATCACACCTCGGAACTATCCTTACTCTCAGAGTCATTTGCAAAGCTATCCACTATGCTTGTATTTATCTGTGAGTTGTCCTGCTGAAGTCAGAATAAAATTAAATGGGCTTGTCAATCTTTGCAGAATGATGCCCTAAGGCTAGAAGGACCTTAAACAGATTGATTTTAGGATATGTTTTGCCCAATCCTTTACAGGCAAAACCAGATTGCTCCTGCTGGTGCACACTGCCAGTATGAGCATGGTGTGCTCTGATTCTGAACTGTGTGGGCCCCATAACCACAGCCAGCTCAGAAATGAAATGCACACAATAGATCTGTTTGCAGGGCAGGATGAATTAACACAGATTTGTTGCAAGGGGATGATTGCTCCCAATTCTGACCCAAGTGTGAAAGGTGCAGTTTTAAAACTGGCTGCAAATGATGACATGGATATAACATATCCACTTTTAACATATTAGGACCAAAGAATGACTTAATAAGAACTCTTTGGTGATAACTGTTTACACCATCATCTTATTGCTTTTAATTTCTTTTATAACTCCCTAAAATTTCCATTTTTTCTTATGTTAGTCTAAAGGAAATGTTGGCTTCCAGAATGTATATTTTGTTCTATGACCTTTACATACTGACACACAAATGCCAGCTGACTTAATTTTTGCAAAAGTAGTGTAGCTAGTGAAGCTATCTATAGAAACATTTAAAGGTATATGTTTTTGCAGGACATGACATTTATGTTAAGATCTGTTCTTTCTCTCCTCCTTTTCTCTCTTACTGTGTATTATGCATGACTCAGTGTTCATGTCCATTTATATCTTCATAAAACAGCTTGTTTGAATCTAGACTTTAGATTGCAGAGAGAATTCAGACAGATGCATCATTAATGTTGTAAGTGTAATTATTATAAATGCACATCTTGTTATAAGTGCAGGTTCCTGAATTTTCTTAGTCTCTTTTGTATCCATTACATGTTTGTTTTGCTGATGTCTGTGCATTTGTGAGAGTTCACTTCTAATGTATAAACAGTCTTTAGCAGCAACAATTGTAAAAAATCCTAACATATTATTATCCAGGTGTTAGAAGATACAGTTCAGAGATGACATAATAAAGCTCAACAACATTAATGAAGATATGATATAGTTACCTGCACCATTGGAATAAGTGCTGTTATGAACTTAAAATTTTCATGTACTTTTCAACTGGAAAACTAAACATAAATTAAGGACTAGCATATTCATGAACTAAATGTTACCTTCATGTGGAATTTTATGTTCTGATGGCTAAGGTACTGAAATATGTTTGCAATTTATTTGTCATCTTCTTAAGCTACAACTATAAAAGATTTTATTACATTTCAAAAATATTTAAACTGTGCTAGAATTGAGTTATTGTGCTCTGAAGTCAAGTGACCACTAGCTGGCAATGTTATACAGCTCTTCCTGTTACAGATTCATTGCATAATACATCATGGTTTGACTCAAGACCTTTAATTTTAAAAATAGAAAAAGAAATTGGATTTCAGTGGAGCTGGGCACTTCTGAATATTTCACCGCTCAGGCTCCAGTGCAGATTAGCAAGAAAATAGGAAGGACAGTGGACAGAAATAGTTTCTAAAGTAATAACCTTTGCTTATAGGATTTCTTTTGCTTCTCCAATTCAGTGTTTTCAGTTTTAATTTTGATTTTAAATGACTTCCACTTAACTCAGACCATCCCGGGTGTTGAAAATGAAGCTTATATAATGATCTGCAAATAGCCTGGACCATGCTGTCATCTCTTTGAAACTCCAGTGTAGGTGTCTTTCACTGCACTTACATCAAATGCCTTTCCCTCACATTCAAATGTCTTAAAACTGTAATGTTTCCTGCCTATCCACTATCCTTTGCTTCCTAAGGCATAATTTCAGGTCTCCTTCAACTATTAATCGAGGGAGACAAACAATTAAAACTACTCAAAAATTTAGGGTATTGAGTATGGCAGAACAAGCTGACTACATTTCTATCTTCATGCACCAGATACACCCACTACCATTATTCACTGTTCTCTTTTATTGCTACCTGATCTCTTACTTGCAAGTAGGTGGAGTCTCACACATATATGAAACTCAGTGGCCAGAATCTATTATTTCCTAATACAAAAAAAATGTAAGTGAATTAAGCACTTAGACAAATGAATTTGAAAAACCAGAACGCTCTCAGTACTTTGCACTGTAAAGTAATGTATTTTACCCTGGGGAAAAGAAAGGTGACATAAACCTCTGCTTTCAGTTCTGAGAGGATTATGGAAGAGAAATCATGCTCATGACAGAAATTATTTAGTGTATATTTATTGCATGAAGAGTTCTGAGATTTTTATATCTGTAAGATTTTTGGAAGCATGTTGTTTGCCATTTGTTCAGTTAGCAACTAGTCTTATGTACATTCAGGCCTTGTGTTTGCTTTTCTTACTCTAGTCAATGCTGCCATTTAGTAACTTCAGAAATAAGTAAAGAACAAAGCTCTGGTGAAGACAAAACTATTAAAAGGAAAAGAAAGAATCATTTAAGCAGAGGCATTTAGAAGGCAGAAGTGCAGGAGGAGGATGTCTTGAAGTCAGCTTCAGCATGGAATAAGTTCAGCATAGAGAGCCAACCATTCCATAGAGTGCAATTCTTTGCTGGTGGTCCAGCACCCCCTAAATACAGGGGGAAATCTGGGCCACTGTGACTGAAGTCAGCTACTAAAGAACTCCTGTACACATGAATATTCCCCTGCTTTCAGAAATTGCTACTTTTAGAGGGAATAGATATGTGAAAAGCACAACTGTACATTAGACATGTCAAGCTTTTATCTGAAAATAAAAAGGGGCTTCCAGCCAGCAATTTGCCTAGTGGAGTTTGGCTACAATTGGGATGCTAACAAGAAGGCTGAGGTTTTGGTATTTAATTACTTCTATATTTCAGGGTTTTTCATGCTATTGATGCCTGCCAATTAGTGTTTAAAATGAAAATTCTTTCAATCATCGACTCTCTCTGTCCTTTTATTTTTTATCTGAAACACGCCTTCTCTCTTAGGAGAAACTGTTCCCTTTAGAAAGGTTAATGAAATGTTTACTTCAGGAAACTGTTACGTCAGTAGTTGTCCTTTGGCGCTGGATAAATTCTCAGGTAGTGCTCACTGAGAAACAAAGGGAGAAAGCTGGAGCTCAGATTGTGAAAAGTATGCTTTCTTCCTCCATAAGCATTCATTAAGGAGGGAAGCTTTTGAGTGCAGTGATAGAAAAGCTTTCTTACTAATATAATATAACTCTATTTTCTAATTTTACAGATGGGCTTAATTTATTACAAAGTAAAAAATTAAGTAATTACAAAGATTTTTCTGACACGACGATACCTGAGATAAAAATCTTCTCCATTTCTAGATGCTGGTATTTGTTTATGTATTTTTTCTGAATATGTCAAAAAAATCTATGCTAATGATCTCAAACTGTAGCAGCGCTTAAAATTGAGACACATACTACAGGTGTTTTTGAAGTTAAAACAGTCTGATCTCATGGAACAGACCACAGAAGAGATCAAGCCTAAACAACATGTTGTTAAATTACACTCTTAAAGTAGTGTGCTGGGCAAAATTTGCTATTATAGGTTAGAGGAGTTTTATATCATCAGAAAATGGCAGATCTAGTCATCCTTTGATACCCAATACCTTCTAATTTACTTCTCTTCAGATCACTGCATCTGAAAGAAAGATTACTAATGCTAAATTAGCATGTTGAATTTCTGTTTTTTCTCCTCTGTCACATCCCTAAGGCCGCACCTTCTCTGAAATGGTGGCATGGGAGCTAATAACAGAGGTCATTAAAAGATTTTGTTTTGAGAGGTTGCTGGAAGAATGAGGCATTTGCCAGAAGTATCTTAGCAGCAAAAACTACATGCTCAATTTTGGCAAAGAGCTGGGCCAACAGGCACAACAAAATGGTGATTATGGTGATTAAATGTTGAGTGCTGTTGCATTTATTAATAACAAATGTCTATTACTGCTTTGACGCCAATTTTTGTTCTCCACTATTTTGTGGGTGTTCATCTGCATTTCTTAAAAAAACAAACAAAAAGAATGGAAGTGTGGCAATAAGGGATCTTTTAATTAAAAAATTACCAAAATTGCAGAGAGAGCATGTCCTCTATAGATGTTGTTCTCAGAGAAGTCCACATTATAGTATAGTTCTATTTCTTTAATATTTGATTATTGTTAATGATGATGTTTATTTTAGACATTGTCTTGAAAAGGCCAGCAAGTGGAATAAAAAAAAGAAAGGCTGTTTATTTCTGAACCTTTAGCTCTTTTTATCTTGTTTACTGCAACAAGAATTTAGACAGATGCAAAAATGATGTTGAATGACAGCTATCTGGATTTTAGTGTGTTGTGCAGCTATTTAACATGATGGAAGACACTTTTCTAGCAGGAACCATGCCATTTGCACATTTGCTTTATTGAAATACAGACCGCAACAGTAGGCATGAATCATGTAAGCAAACTGGTTCCAGTGTACAAAATTATGTTAGTGGTTGTCATTTTTGTGAAATCTTATTGGTTCAGATGGTCTTTTCATTTCCACACTCTGCTAGGCTGTACCCTCTCAGTTTCTGAGTGGATTTTAGTAATATCAAATCTTATTTTAAAAGTTTCCTTTGCCTCTCCTCTACAGTTAAACTGTTTGCTGTACCTAGTAAAGAAATAAGATTTTTCTTCTTGTTCTTTCTGTTTTGAACATGAAAATGTGAGAATTATAAAATGTAATTTTCTTGGCTTGAGGCAGAAGACTTACCAGCTAATAAATTACTGGAAATTTCTAATGGGGTCTTCAGATATGACTAACCAGTTTCCATTTTATTTATTTTCAATATCTTCAACACCTCAGATTACTTAATACTTCCTCTGTGATTTTGAATTTCTAAGGATTGTTTTGTTTCTCACTTGCAGCTGAGCATGCATGCATGCAATACGGCAGGTTTTTCTTCATTAATATTACAGTGCATCAGATTATTTTATAAAGGTTGTGAGTGATATCATGTTAATAATAGGGATCTTTTGAGAATATCTTATTCATTCTTTTCTTAGTAAGAGTAATTCCACAAAATCCCAAAAACCTTCAAACATCCACACCCAAAAAAACCCACAACCAAACAACAACAAAAAACCCACCCAAAGATCAGGAGTCCAAAGCAGTGGGATTATTTTAAAGTTTTTTTTTTTGGTCCATTATCTTTTCACTGTTACCTGTGATACTTGAACAAGTTATTGGCTAGAGTGTAAATCATCATTTTAATACTGCCCATGAAGTACACTTTATCCTGATTCTGCATCTTATTAGTACTGACAGCTTTGAGTTCCCTCATTGTTTGAACTAAACAGCAGAGTTATATCAGAGATATATAAAAAGAAAACCATAAGATAGATTGTTTTTGTATTTAGCTCTAGAGCAACTTTTTTTCAGAATGTTGGATCATTTTTGAATGTGGAAAATTCAAAATAGAAATTGCTAAGTCTGAGAAAATTCAGTGAAGGGTCAAGAAAGGAAGGAGTTTGCTGTAAATGGAGAGACTCCAGGAAATATTTGGCTTTTAAAAAAAAAAAAAAAAAAAAAAAAAAAAAAAAAAAAAAAAAAAACAAAAAAAAAAAAAAAAAAAAAAAAAAAAAAAAAAAAGAGAAGGAATTGTGATTTACAGGCATCTGAGAATGAAGAGCTGTCTTCTAAGAAATATGTGAGAAGAAGAGATTGAAGTTGCAAAAGAAGACCCAAGTTTTGGGAGTTGAAATTTGATGTATTCAGATTTAAAATTAAGACTGTCACCCATGGCAATAAAGTTGTGGAACACTGGTACTGTGTATTTTCTGTTCAATTTGTTTGAGATTTAGGTTTTTTTTGAAGTTCTTTAATTAAAGCAACCCCTTAGGTTCATGGCCTGTGCTGTGGTATAGAATGTAGGAGCATAGCAATAACTTTCAGTAGTTCATTCTGCCCTTCTACTCTAAAATTTTTTGTAAATAAAACCACTACTCTACTGTTCTGAGATAAGATTTAATATGCCGTTATCTTCTGAGTTTTTAATTTTTTTTGCAGTAATACTCCCTATTAGAGCTAAATTTTAAAGGACTGGTATTGATTGTACTTTCAAAAAAACATTTCCACATAGTTCAACATACTGGATGAAGAAGAGAGCCTATCATCTGGACTGTGTGTGGACAGGATGTATTTTACTAAGCTGTGCAATCTTTTTAGCACAGCTTAATTAAAAAGTCTGTGTCAGCAGATTGAGAGTGTGGAGCTCACACTTCATGAGCACAGGTGAACCTATTTCATTATTAAATGTAAGGGCCAGGGCTTTCAGCACCTTTGTTGTCATCATGTCTGAGTTATGGTGAAGGAATGAGCGCAAGCCTGCAGAGTGCAGGAATAGCTTCTCTTGAAGCTGTGCCCACTGAATGTTTGGGAACAGGGGACACACTAGGCAACATATTCCCTCTTAGGTAACATTTTAGCTTAGCTGATGGGTCCTATGTGAGAGATCATAGCAGCTTCTGAGAGGAGGAGCTTTTCTTCTGTGGCCTCCCTCAAGGGTAGAAAACTGCTGAATTCATAAGATTCTTTGCATTGATTGAAGTCTGGTTCCTGGGTCAGATTCTGTGGCAAAGGCATCCTATTTTAGGAGCTGATATCCTTGTATAACACAAACCCAAAGTTAATAAAACATTAGTATATTCATAGCTTTTCCATTGTGACTAGCCATATCTGAGGACCTGGGCTTCCTGACAGTCCTGAGGTAAAATTCTGAAAGAACAAATAATGAGATGAAGTCTCAACATTTTTTCACCTAGGTAGGGTAAAGATGAAATTATACATTGATAAGGGTGGAAACCCCTCTTTATTTCCTCTGGAAATGCTGGCTTTGTCAGCAAAACTTTTTGAAGGCCTGGAAGGTCTTTACTTCTTTCATATTTATTAGTTTTTTGCACCTGTATTACTTCTTAAAATTTATTTGCTGAATGTATTAAAATGATGAAAAGTAAATTAATTTATGACTGAAATATATGGGGTTTTTTGTGTTTTTGTTTGTTTGTTTGTTTTTGTTTTGTTTTGTTTGTTTTTTTAAAATTTTTTCTTGCACTATTACTCTGCCAAGGATCTCCTGTAATTAGTTAAAGATTATTGTGGAAATTGAAACTCCAGAAGCACTTGTTTTAAATTAATATTTGTTTTGTGGAAATCAGTGATACTGATGAAACTGATTTATCTGGGAGCAACTGAGGAGATATTCTATACTTTTCATAATCCCAATTAAATTTGTAATTGTGAAAACCTGGAAGATATGAAATTGGTGCCTATGTATACATAAGAATACAAAATACTTCATGGCTTGTTTTTGAGGGTTGGCTCTTTACTGTGCCAGGAAAAAATCAGGCATGCATTCACATTTGAAATCGAATACCAGAGGTCACACCTATTTGCCCAATTATTTATTGAAGTAAAAATTTCATGCAAACAATATTTTATTGAACTCTTAAACTCTCAGAATCATTATCTTGAGTGAAAATATGAATAATTTTAGGAATCCTGCCTGCCAGTGTACATCTTTATCTGTTCCAGATGAAAGTTTTATGTTGTTCCTTCTAATGCATGAGATGTAGTGGAATGAGAGCAATGTGGAATTCATCTTGAAATAAATTTTTCCATAGATTTGTAAGTATTGATGCATTTTGGATTTTATTATAGCTATGAATAATTCTCTGATTTTGCAATGCAAAAGTAGCAATTGTTTTGCTTTTGATCTTGTCATCAGTGGGTTTTTGTGTGTGTGGGGGGGGTGGTTTGTTAGAGGGAAGGTTAATTTCTTTTGATATTTCTGTTGGATGATAGCTTTTAAAACTGTCACATTCACCACATTCATCCCTCCTGAGATTTCAGTGAAATCAGGAATGAATTTGATCACAGTGATGTGAATTTTAAGACAAAATATAGAGAATAACATGTCCCTTTGTCCCTTTCAATTTTCTCTTTTACATAGGAAAAATATCCCTTTTTTCCCTCTAGTGAAGAAACACTTTTGTGTTGAATTTAGAAATTGTGTTCAATAATACACAAGGTAGTTTTTCTGGTAGTATTTTCAAGACATTTGGGATATTTTTGTCAATCTTTAGGATGACAGAAGCTGCGAAATAGCTCTTTATGTTTATATTACGGTCTGCTTTGTTCATCCTGAGTGTCATCAAAAATTAGGAGACTTAATTATTCTTTGTGCTTTTCTGCTCAACCTGGGATCTTTAAAATAATGTGAGACAAGTTAACTGAAAAGATAATAAAATGAATGGAATTTTTCTCACACTGCTAATAGTGCTAATAGTAAGACCTACATTTATCATAGTTATTATTTTAGAGTATGTTATCAGAAAATCATGAAACAGTCAGCCACTGATATAAACTATTAATACAAAGAATATAAATATTTTTCTACCTGTTTTCCAAGATAGTTTTTTTTTTCTACAAGGTGCTCTTTGTATGATATTAACTTAACTGCACAATTGAACAAAGCAGAGAAAATAACTTGCTGTCTGCATATAGAGAGTGGTAATTTGACTGACAGTAAGAATGACATTAGGATGCTTGAGATTTTTCCAGGCCCAAACACACTGTCCTCCAAAGTGACCAGTGCATTACACATAGTCATTTGCAAGCTTTTCAAACTGTGTATTTTTTACTGTCTGTTTTACGCTTGAATAGAAGACAATACACCTGTGAATAAATGTCCCACCAAACCATCAACCTACAGTATTTTCCAGACTGCAGCAGCTTTTTGTATTGATTGTGTCTGATTTCTAGAGGAATAAGCTTTTACCGTAGCTGCGAGAAACAACAAAACTGGTGTTTTCCTTTTGGCTTTGAGTGAATTTAATGATATTTTTCTGAGAACACTTACAAATCTAGAGGGAATTTTTTTTTTTTTTTTTTTTTTTTTTTTTTTTTTTTTTTTTTTTTTTTTTTTCTT
>VXBN01003309.1:256101-282164 GCA_013397395.1 Sinosuthora webbiana | reverse complement strand
TTTTTTTTTTTTTTTTTTTTTTTTTTTTTTTTTTTTTTTTTTTTTTTTTTCCCCAAGAAGATGAGAATCCTGTCTTCCTAACAGTTTAAGCCAAAAGTGAATTTTGATTAGTGTGCTCTTTCTGGAGGCCCATGAGTTTGGAAAGCAGATGGAGTTTGGGAAGTGGTTAAGAAAATTCTTGCATTTTGGGCTTGATCTACCTTCTCCCTGTGGAGCAATTGGCATCTGCAAGATCAAGTGTTTTCCTTATTCATTGTATTGTAAGTGGCCAGCTTCCCCAGCAGCGTCTATGCCATTTTTGCCACAATGGCAGCCAGATGTATGCAAGGGTAGATCACGATCACTCAGATCTCTGGAGAGACCTACTACAAGCAGCTGTTGACTTTGTTGGTAGAGCCTGCTTTCTTATCCGTAATGTGTGTATGAATACTTTCCATGAATTCCAGTTCTGCCAGCTAAGTAAGACCTTAAGAAAAGTAGTCAGCATTTATCTATCAGAAGGAAAAAAACATGAGATCAGGCTTAATTCTTAATATCCCTATTAGTAAGAAAATGGGAGTGATTTCTAATTAGTGTTTTAACTTTAATCATTAGGAAACACACATCTAATTTTTTTTCCATTGTGAATTTCCTTAGGCACATTGTTGTTGAATACTTCCCTGCATCTGGAAATACCATTGGTTCTCATGGTTTGGTCTCACATCACCTTTGTGGAAGACTTTCAACCTGATATCCTGGAACTGGGTTTTGTTGAGATTGCAACAATCACAGAATGAGTCATGTTGGAAGGGACCGCAGTTGGTCATTTGGTCCAATTTCCATGCTCAAGCAGAGTCATCCTAAAATAAATGGCACATACATCTGTGTTCAGATGGTTCTTGGATATCTTCAGTAAGGGAGACTCCACACCCTCTCTGGGCAATCTTTTCCTGTACTTGATAACATGCACAATAACATTCTTCCTTGTTTTCAGGTGGAACTTCCTGTGCATCAGTTTGTGCCCATTCCCTCTTGTCCTATTGCTCAGCACTGCTGAGCAGAGTGTGGCTCCGTGTAGCACTCCATCCTCGTGACACCCTTCCTACAGATACTCATAGACATTGATCAGGTCCCCTCTCAGTTGTCTTTTCTCAAAACTGAACAGGCCCAGCTCTCAGTCTCTCCTCATAAGAGTGATGCTTCCTGGTCCTATAATTTATCCTTGTAGCCCTGCACTGGACCCCCTCCAGAGGCTCCATGTCTCTCTTGTACTGAGGAGGCCAGAATTTGAGTACAAGAGTACTCCAGCCTGTGCTGGTGCCTGGGGTTATTCCTCCCAAGGTGCATTTACCATTGTTGAATTTCAGATAATTCTTCTCTGCTCATCTCCCACTCAGTCAAGATCCCTCTGAAGGGCTGCACAGCCCTCGGGGATATTGGCCACTGCTTCTAGCTTTGTGTCGTCAGGGAATTTGCTGGGATGTTACTCTGCCTCTTCAATCAAGTCACTGACGGATAAGTAAACAATGCTGGGCCCACAATGGAACATTGGCGTACGGCACTAATGACAGACCTCTAGTTAGATCTTGTGCCATTAGTTACAACCCTCTGTGATCTGCCATCCACCTCACTGTCCACTCATCCAGCCCACACATCCTGAGTATACCTCTGAGGATGTTGTGGGAGACAGTATTGGAAACACTGCAGAAGACAAAGTAGACAATATCCACAGCTCTCCACACACGCATCCACCCAGGCAGTTGTCTCATTTAGAAGGCAATCATATTGGTCAAGCATGATTTACCTTTAGTGAACCCATGCTGATTGCTTCTGATCAACTTCTTGTCATCAATGTGGATAGAGATGGCCCCCAGAATGAGGGGCTCTGCCTCCTTTCCAGGGACTGAAGTGAGGCTAACTGGCTGGTAGTTCCTGTAACTCCTTCTTGCCATTTTTGAAGAGTGTCATTTGCTTTCTTCCAGTCCTCAGGTGCCGCTCCTGGTTGCCATGACCTTTCAAAGACGATTGTGAGTGGTCTTGCTATGGTGTTCACCAGGTCTCTCAGCACTTGTTGATGCATCCCTTTAGGGCCCATGGACTTGTGGATATCAAGTTCACCAGGGTGTTGTCTAACCCAGTTCTCCTATACCAAGGGAAGCTTCCTTCCTTCCTGCCTGCCTTCCTACTTTCCTTTCTGTCTTCATGCCTACCTTCCTGCCTTCCCCTCCTGCCTTCCCTTCCTGCCTTCCTTTGTTCCTCCCCGCCTCCCCAAGGTCTCCCCTATCAGAGATTCCTGATGTCTGGTCTTACCAGTGAAGACTGATGCAAAGAAGGCATCAGTAACTTTGCCTTCTCTGTGTCCTCTGTCATCAGGGTTCCCCCTCCATTTAGTAATGGGCCCACATTATCTTTTGTTTTCTTTTTGTTGTTGATGTGTTTGAAGAAGCCTTTCTTGTTGTCTTTGACATGCTTGCCTAGATTAAATTCCACATTTCCTCATCTCATTTCCACTTTGCAAATCTCTATATTCATTCCAAGTGGCCTGAGTGCTTCCATTCCCTGTGTATTTCCTGCTTAGTGCTTGAGTGGTGATTGGAGTACCTTGTTCATCCACACAGGTCTCTTGTCCCACTTGCCCCATTTTCTTACTTGTGCAGTCAAGAATGAAATGTCTTTCTTACTTCAGTCTCTTTTCTTTTTACAGTCAGAATCATTTGTAGGGTATGGAAACTGATGTCTTTCAGCCAAAATAGGCTTTCTAGAATCAGCCTTGAAACAGCTTTAAAAGAAACTGGAAAAATAAAATTTAAGCACAGGAATTTGAATCCTGAGGAGGAAAGAAATAGGAGAACATTTTGATGCACTAATTTTTATGTGTGTTTTCTGACAAAAATATTGGTCAACTGGAATTCACACTTTTATTGGAAAATAGAAAATCACAGGCATCTCTAATGCATTAAGAACTTCTACTGGCCTTTTATGACACCTTTCATAGTCCATTAAAAACATTTTTTTCATTTTGGGAATATTTTGGTGTAAATACCAGTATAATCACATATTTGTTCCTCATGTCTGTTTTGAGCTGTTTGATATCTATCTGCAAAATCTCCCTCTACTGGCTCTCAAATTTTCTTTTTAGAATTTCCAGTTTTATTTAAATGTGGCATTGTAGTTGCAAAAGATTCTCAATTTAGAGCTTGAAGAAGACTTGAGGGAATCAGCATGGACTATTTATAAGAAAATCATCTGTACTTCAGCAGTGTGTGTAAGAGATTTAGATAACTAACTTGTTTCTGAGGTTTTGACCCTAATCAGGAAAAGAAGTGTAAGAATCCCATTTTGCTTCTTTTCTAGGGCTATGGGTCTCTAATACCACATGGATTGTTATTTCTTAGCATGACTTTTAAATCACTGTGAAATACCTTATATAAGTTTCTCTCTAAGTGAAAAGCTTCATATAGTTATCTTTCATAAGGGAATAGAGAGACTCATTCCCAGAGGACTCATCCATATTTCTTTAGCTCTTGAAGAAGAAGCGATCAGCCATACCTAAGTATGTCTGCAAGGCACTGAAGGGAGAAAAGTCTCCACATTTTTGACCCCATCTTTTAAGTGGAAAATAGAAAAGATGGAATTGCTTTAAAGGACCAGAGGATAGCTTGCTGAATATCTTGGAGTCTCTTTTTCTTCTGCTCTTGTCTCTCCATGTCAAAGTCTTGCTCCCATCATGCATCTTAGGCACCTGTGTGAGGCACAGCTTAATGAAAGTGTGAGTTGGTTACGAGTATTTTTGACAAAATGCATTTTCATGGGGCTTTAGCAGGTATGACTAAACTTTCAGAAACTAAGTCTGCTGGATGTAGTCTTGTATTAAAATCACAAAAAAAAAGAGACAACATTTCTTACTTCATATACAGCACTCAAGTTCAAATCTCACCTCCATTAAATAACTATCTGTAGAAAGTGAAATGCTTCTAACAAGAAAATATTAAATGAAACTCACTCCAGGATGGAGAATATGTGAGAGAATTTGAAGTTGCCATGGTTTCACCCCAGCCAGCAACCCAGCCCCATGCTGCCACTCACTCACTCCCCCACCAGCAAGGGTGGGGTGAGAATCAGAAGGGTAAAGGGCAGAAAACTCATGGTCTGAGATAAAGACACTTAAATAGGGGAAGTAAAAGCTGTGCATGCAACCAAAGCAAAACAGGGAAAGAATTCCCTGCTTCCCAAGGGCTGGGAGGTGTTCAGCCATCTCCAGGAGAGCAAGGGCCCATCACACATACTGGTTACTTGGGAAGAGAGACACCACCACATCAAATGTCCTGCCCTTTCTCCTTCTTCCCCCACTTCACAACCTGAGCATGATGCCCTATGATCTGGAATATCCCCTTGGTCAGTTGGGGTCACCTGTCCTGGCTGTGTCTCCTCTCAACCTCCCATGCACCCCCACCTTCCTCACGAGCAGTGCCATAGGAAAAGCAGAAAGGGCCTTGGCTCTGTGTAAGTGTTGCTCAGCAATAACAAAATCATGCCTGTGTTATCAACCCTGCGTTCAACACAAATCCAAAACAGCCCCATGCTGGCCACTCTGCAGAAAATTAACTCTAACCCAGCTGCAACAAAGAAAGACGACCCAACTTAAATGAGAGCATCCTAAAGGCCACATGATTTCTCTAGATGCTGGGATATAGGATGTTCTTATATTCTTTTAAAAGAAAAGGTCAGAAAGGTCTGTTTATTTCACTGCTGGACAGAGCAGAAAAATGTTTGAATTAAAATCTCACTGTTCAGAATGGGCGGATGAATCGTTATCAGGGAAATGTTTTTCTAGAAATTTGCGTGGTATATTTGGAATTTGTAAAAATGGTCTATTCCCTGTGTAAGAAATGAACCCTTTATCATACTATACAGCACAAATACCAGTGAGGGAACTGAAATATTTGAACAGTTTTCTTCCCTGAGATAGGCCTGCAGGGCAGCTGCAGATATAGCCTGCCATTCTTCCATGATTTGTGAATGGATCTGTGATCTTCAGTCTTCAGGCACATTGAGTTTCAAGACAGTTCTCAGTTTCCATTATTTGATGCTTGAACATTAGTGATCTGTTGGTAATGTTCTACTCATATTTCATTTTGGGATCTGACTCCTTCTGGCCGCTACCAAGATAATTGATTATGCAGCCAAGTACCTGGTATGTACTGAGCCACCTGTTTTGCTCAGATAGAGTTTTATTCCTTCATATCATTGTACATGGGACAATTTCATTAAGCATCAGACAGCTTCATCTCTTACATCTCGCTGTGTTCATCTTACATATTATCTTGCTTGGGTTTTATTTCTTGTGCTGTGCTGAACCTTAGCAGAAAACTGTACTGCAGAATATGTTGGCACTGTCCAGTGTAAACACACTTTTTCTTGTGCCTGAAACCCACAAACAGAGGTCCCCAGACTTTTACCTGTGGAGTAGTTTGTAGCTGCAGCTCAGAGCATTTAATACTGACAGCTGGCATCAAAACTCCTCTTGGAGTGTTTCCTATGCTTCCACATCTGGAGAGGCAGAAGTGCAGAAAAAACTAATATGGAGCTAATACAGCCTTAAAAGCCTATAAATTAAATTATTTTTTGTAACCTGTGTATTTGGAGCTGCATACTATCCCTGGGGTTTGTACTCTGAGCCAAAGTTATGCACATACAAATAATGTATTTACTTTCTGCATATAAAAGCATGTGTATGGAACAAGTTTGAAAATCTGGAGTGGTTGAAACTGAGTGGAATTATTTTGAATAATTAAAATAATTTTATTTCCAGTGAACTCAAAACTATCATTCCTTGGGACACTTGCCACCTTGAAAGGAACTACAGATTATGCTCCAAACTCCAATTTTAAGATGAAGCGTTGAAAAGACTGACCCATTAATGTGAAAGCAATTCAGACCAATAAATCTGGGAGTTCTCTAGCCAGTATAAAACAATAAACTGATCCTACAAAACATTCCCAACCATTTTTTTTCCTTAGACTGAAACACTTTCATACTACCCCAGGGAAAGTATATAATCTCCTACAAAACCTAGACAGTAAAGATATTTTTTACTCCATAAAATCTTGAAATCTGGGATTATAGACTATTTACACTGAAATAAAACCTTGGCCTTTCAAGATTTCTTTTTCTGCAGAAAAACAGAGGAAAAGATGTCTGAAAGAGAGGACTAATGTAGCATGTGAGTAACCCAGGTGTTACCCTGCTTTTCTTGACCAAGGCCAGGAATTCATACCCTGTTCTGCCAAGTCCAGGTAGATTCTCTGACCAGCTGCTTGCTCTGGACCCAGGAGTTACTGCTTTGATTACTCAATCCATCTTGCATCTAAGAAGTATTTTGGTCTGCAACACTCATTTGTATTTCCTCAAGAAAAAGCAGCAAAGACATGCCCAAGGAGCTCCACAACTGACTGTGTTTCTGTTTTGGCAAAGAACTTACCCTGCATACAAAATTTAAATCCAGCAAACCTGGAGTTCTGCAATCCATGAGGAATGCTGTACTGTCATATGTAATACAGGTACTGCAGAATATATTGCAGATATTTCATAAACAATATAGCTTAGATTATATACTAAGCAATTTGGAATCTAGTAGCATCTGGATTAGTAATGGTCTGACAGCTCATTCTGTGAAAAATATGATAATTACTCTTTGGATTTGGAGACTTCAGCTACCAAAGTTTCATTCTGTGATTTGTTAGCTGACATGGTAAGGGAGTAAAGACCAGTTTGTCATTATGACAGCAACTGGGTTTAGTACTGTCATGGAGGAAATGGCTGCCAGAGGGTGGGCAGAAGAGTGCAGAGCTGCCAAGTTAATGACCTGCCATCGTCATCTGAAGACCGGGTGGGTGCTGGATGCCTGACAAGGTCTTGTTGCTCCTGACCACACTGCTGCGAGCAGTATTGTTTTTTCTATAGTTAGAAA
Source organism: Sinosuthora webbiana (assembly GCA_013397395.1). Taxonomy (NCBI): domain Eukaryota; kingdom Metazoa; phylum Chordata; class Aves; order Passeriformes; family Sylviidae; genus Sinosuthora; species Sinosuthora webbiana. The sequence continues at coordinate 275,215 of VXBN01003309.1, read as the reverse complement.
TCAGGCTGTTTAAAAGAAGATAAAATACCAGATTGACTCAGTCCCTTGTTTAATTTCTAACTNAGCTTTCCTGGGCAACCTGTGTTAGTGTTTCACCACCCTCACAGTAAAGAATTTCTTCCTATATAATTATTCTAAATTTAATCTCTTTCAGTTTGAAGCTATTACACTCTGTTTTATTGCTCCATGAGGTTGCAAAACATCCCTCTCCAGTTCTCTTATAGGCCCCTTCTAGGTACTGAAAGGCTGCTGTGAGGTATCCCTGGAGTACTCTTTTCTTCTGGCTGAACAGCCCCTTCTCTCTCCCAGCAGGCCTCTGTGGGAGAGGTGCTCCCTCTGATCTTTGTGACCCTCCTCTGCACTCAAGCAGTTCCATGTCCTTCCCCATGCTGGGACCTCAGAGCTGGATGCAGGGCTCCAGCTGGGGTCTCAGCAGAGCAGAGCAGAGGTGCAGAATCCCCTCCCTCCCCTGCTGCCCACGCTGTTTTGGATGCAGCCCAGGAAATGTTTGGCTTTCTGGGCTGGGAGTGCCCATGGCTGGGTCATGTCCAGCCTCTCACCCACCAGCACCCCAAGTCCTTCTCCCCAGGGCTGCTCTCAATCTCTTCTCCACCCAGCCTGTGTTCGTGTTGAAAATTGCCCCAACCCAGGTGCAGGATCCTACACTTGGCCTTGCTCAACTTGATGAGGTTTGCACGCGTGGTCCTCGCAAGACTGATGACTGTAATTAAGTGTTATGAGAAAGGAAAATAAAATGTTTGGTGACCCACTCCATCATGCTTACATTACCCTATAAATGGAAAATTTTTTGTCTTGAGTTTCTCACAGTAGTGAAAGGAGGCATAGAATATCTCCGTGAGTGAAGATTAACTGCTTAGCTTTTCTCCATATTATTGAAACCAAGTATTGGTTTGTAAAATATTGTAACAATCTTGGAAAAATAGCAACTCTTTCTTGGGATGGTTTGTCAAAAAGGTCCTGTAGACAAGCTTAGCTCATCCAAGTGCTGGTGTGAACATTGACAGGTGTGGTGGTGCAGTGACTGTGTATGCCAGAGATGACATTGTTCTTTCAACTCTGTCAAGCCTGCTTGTTGACCTAAAGAAAAAAACATGTGGTCAGGGGTTGGAAAATCTCCTGTAGGGCGAGAATGAATTCTGAATTAATGTGACTGAGTAAAACGTATGCAGAACATCTCTGTGAAGCAGAACATGTCTGTTAGGCAGAACAGAAGAGAAAGATAAAAAACAGCCTGAGAAAGATTCCAGATCTTTCTATTTTAAATGCTTCATAGAATGTAGAAAGTTTTACTGTTCTCACTTTTACTTGCCAAAATGCCTCAAAGTGATATGAAAATTGCAGACATGAGAAAAAACAATCAGGTGCAAAGTGAGATCTCCTATTGGAGATCTTTCATATGCAGACATTTTTCATGCATTTAAGACAGGCTAGATATATGAGAGAAGAAAATATTGAAAAAAATAAAACCAAAGAACAAATCTGCTCCTAAAAGAAACAGCTGGAATTTCTTGTTTATTCTTAATTTCCATATCAAACACTTTCAATCTGTAAGTAAAAAGATGTGTTGTTTATCCTGGATACCAAGTCAATTTCTCTGTCCCCTACCTGTCACTGCCACTCGTACACTGCAAGTAATATAGGTAATGCCACCTGCACTAGAACTCATTCTATCTGGGATATTCAATATGCTCTTTATGGAACATGTTCAGCCCTTTATTGAGCAAAACAACTATAATTCCCTGGATTAAGAAATGCTTAGGAATGAATGTCAATGCATGCAGCTAGACTGTCTCTGTGGGGCAGTGGAAAGAAATGATTGTTTCCAAAGTCAGTACATGCAACCAGCTCCTGCAACATGCACAGTTGAAGCATGCATTTTTTACTGTGTAATCGGCTAGTTTTCCCAACCTTATTACCAATACCTGAAATGCACATTTAATGTGTTCTATGAGATGTTACTTTTTATTGCATTTATTTATTTTCAACTCAATGTCCTAGCCAGCTACTGAAAGCTGAGGTCCTAAATTATCAGTTTTTCAGAATTTTACCTGTCTTTGTGCAACTTTGCTGCCAGATAGCCATAGAGGCTGCACTCTACGTTTCAGTATGATTGCAGTTGTGCAATCACTCACTTTCTTCCTGCTTTTACGCCAGCTGGTGCTGGCAAGGTGTCAGTAAGCTGCTGTCTGAATTCTTCATGTTACGTAAAAGCAGTGGTTTAACAGCTGAACTTGTGCTGCACTGCTTCTTGTTTGAACAGAGGCATTTAAACTGTTCACACTTTTCTTCATGTTCTCATTTTCTGCCTCAAATATTTCCTCTTGCCAAGTGTCCTTGTCTGTCATTGCTTCTGAACCTTGCAGTTCAGCTCCTCAGACCTGGTTTGTTATCCCCACAGCCAGCTGAAAAATTCCCTTGCAGTCCCCAGTCCTTTTCTCACAAAGAATTTGCCTTTTGCACCCAGGAAAAATGGTTTGAGTCAGAATATTCATATATCTCAAATGTTTGTAATGCAGTGTGGATCCTTTTTATTGGGACTATAGGGTGGTTTGTTCTCTCAACATGGTATGTGAAGTGGGATCACTGATATATATATATATAGCCTTTGATTTGTTTCTCAAACAGAACACAGTTTGTCAACAAAAGGTTTGCACACATTTTCTAAATCTGTTTTTCTATGCAAGTTCAGTCTAAACTGCTACCATGAAAAAAAATGGGAAAGGTTTTGAGTGTGAAATTCCTACTCTGGTGTGCAAGAAGGTGTGTAACTCAATCCACAATTTATAGTTTTAACCAAGTTATTTGGATGGTAACATCACATGGACTTTGTTCAGTTCTACCTCAAATTTATTATGATATAAACTGAAATGTACCTCTCTGCAGAATTTTGCTTAAAAGTCTGATTCCAAATGTGCACCTCATCATAAAGAGTTTGCTATCACCAGTGTTGCACAATATTTTGCATATGAACAGCTATATAAATTAGATTATCACCTTTTTAAAATTTGGATTAAAGGTTGATTACAACTATTTTAGCAATGTGGAATGCAACTTCTTGATTTGGGCAGAACTACAAAAAATTTTGTCTGCTGTGATATTTATTCTTCAGTGATTTATCTAACATCAACTTATTAAATATTGTACTGAAACATATTTGACATACAAATATTTTCCAACTGAATATGCTCAGGAATTAAAATTTATTTGAAGTGTTGTGACACTGATGTTAAAATCATTCAGTCTTTGCATGCTGTTTAGACACAATTCCCAGTCCCTGGACAAGTTTTCAGTATAGACAACTACTCCAGCAGCTTGTGTATGTCTTTTCAACCATTAGGCTTAGTTGGAACACTGAGTGCCTTCTCTAGCATAGATTGGCAAGCTTAAATCCAAAGCAGAACTTCACTGGATCCAGCAATATAAATAAAGAGCTGTCTTACTTAATCAGTAGAGAATGCCAAGGAGGGGAATAAAAGTGTGATTCCTGCTCTACACAGTTAATTAGCTAGTTAAGCCCAAAATAGAAGGAAACATCTAATGCTACTCAGTGGTAAGCCCTGTCCTAGAGCTGGGGTCAATCCTATGTAATGAGAAAAAACAAAATACAAAAGTTATTTTGTTTAAATTAGTGGATAGAGTATTTAATGGACTACATTCTAAAGTACCCTTATTTTCTGATCTGGAGAGAAGATTTAATACAACACACTTTTATTAGATACTACAGGCTTGTTTCTTTTCCTTCTGTGAAGCTATTTAATTTTCTATGAATATTTTATGGATCTGGGGTTTAGACTAGCTCAATGAGTGCTCTAACAATTGCATTATGTCTTCTACTTCTTCCTACCAATTTTCTTAGGAAATTCTCTTTAGCTGTGTGAAGCAAAATAGCCTCAGCAGAAGAAATAGGGAAACAGAGAAACAGGAAGTCCATGCCTGTTCAATTCAGGCACTGTCCAGAGGTGTGGAAAATTTATACAAGATCTTTATCCAAATAAGGCCAAGTGTTGGATCAGATTCATGCTCTGATCTATTGGATTGTGGCAGAGAGCACTTCCTTCCAAAATGTCTTGTCAATCACAGCCTTTCGTGGAAGGTTTAATTCAGACTCACACCCTAAAAATACCTTTATATCAAAATAAGTACAGTAGAGGAACACCTACTAGTGCTCATCATGAGATAAGATGCCTGTTAGATCAATGACATTAGCTTGTGGATGGTATCATGCATAGCCACTTGTTTTGGCATGCTGAAATTTTACTTCATGTGGTTGTGGTTTAATGGGTATAGAAAGGCTTGCAAATGGTGGACTCCTCTTACTGAAGAGTTTTTTGGGGTTTATGCCTCTAATTGAATTTTTTCAGTTGTAATGATTGGAAGATTTTCCTAAAGATGAAAGATGTCTCTGCAGGCTGGAAGAATTTAAAACTGGAATTTCTTTAAATTTGGATTCTTAGAATGGGAATATTATTCCTCACCTTAAAATTACTTTCTGTAACTTACGCTACAAGCTAAAAATCTGTATCCAGTCATGTTTATATCTCTGTTTTCTCTCATTTTTTTGCCTTCTGTAATTTAGCGCTAAGCAAGCCACTTAATCACATGCAAAGCAGATGACAAAGGAACCTATGGACACGAGTGCAAAATCCCTAAGAAAATAGTTCCTTTAATACTTGTGAAAAACAGACAGAATTTTGCATTCTTAAATAGTGACCACATCTTTTTAGATAATTGAGCTGTCATAAAGTTCTTGACATTCAGAAAATAATTTATTTTATTGATATTTTTAAGGGACTTCAAAATGATGAGAAATGCAGTTGCACACTCGCAGAAGCAAACTAAATATGAAGTTGTAAATTTCATTCAGAAAGAATCTTAAGTCATGATAGGTTAATGAAAGATATGTTCTCTATGAAAAAGAAAATAAAATTTCCTTATTTGAAGTTACATTCTTGAAATGAAATGAAATGATCTATTTTTCTCTGCTTTTTCTTAAGTAAAGCTTTACAGTTCAGATCTCATGAGATTGTGGGATGATGTCTGAATAGATAAACACATATCCTATATAGAATTCCATTTTCATGTCTGTCTACTCTGGCAGCATCTAGATGATGCAGTTCCATTTGAGGCAGGGAGAGTAGCTCTTGACTAAGAGACCAGTTTAGCACAACATTAGGGTGTACTTCACAGTTTTGGTAAAAGTGTTCTCTGATGTTTTTAAAACAGTGGATACTGATACTATTTTTGTATCAAAATATGAACTCATCATGAATTATTAAGGCTTGTCAGTTTGCCTTAAGTTCAGTGAGCTTATCCAGTACCTAGAATTATGTGTGCTGACCATCTTTGGTAGAATCTTTAGGTAGATTTTCATTAACATAAATAACACATAATCATAACAATAAAACAGAAATACGTTTGCAATCTATTCAGGCTTAAGGTTTGTTTCTAAAACAAAATGTGCAGGCTAGAAAGACAGAAGGCACCTCCTCTTGCTTGGACTGTAGTGTGCTTCTTGTCTCCTAGAGCCTCCTGCTCTAATAAACTTTAAAAATTTTGCTGCATTCCTACGGAAATGGAATGATCTTAGCAAGCTAAAAATGTTGTTTCACATTAGTGTCTCCTATGATGTTACCCTAAGTTTGTCAGCACATAAGTTTTTTCTAAGATATTAAATAAACTGCATTGTTCTCATTCTCCTCTCTGTACATCTCCTTCCAATAACTTATAGGAAAAATTACTCTATGTGTGAAGGCTGAAGGATGTTTGGAGTTACAAAGTTTTTCTGTACTCCTTCTCAATCACTTAATCTTTTGCTGGTCTGGCTTGCTGCTCCCCAGGAGTGAATGACACCCTAGCAAAAGGTTCAAGCAGGAGATTTCAAAGGAGCTCAGTGGATCATAACACATTATGATTTCTTGTGTCAGAATGATGGCTGTTATGTAATCTTTCCCTTTGATTATCATCAAGATATGTTAAACCATCCAGATGTATTTTAGTTAGTTGGAAAACTCTTTTCCTCTCTAGTCAAGGATGGAGAGAAGAGAGATTGTTTACGTTCCTGCCTGTAAAAATGTAGCACAAAATGCTCACTGTATCTTCCACACTAGGTTTTAGCACCTCTATCTTCAGTCCTTTATTTCCCACTGTGACGTTCTGATTCAGGGATGTATCTCTGTGCCTTGATGTAGTACCATGGCCCACAGAATAAAGGTCACCCCTCTTTAATTCAGGGCCTTGAAGCAGGGATTGAGGTTTACAATGGGTCCACCCAGAAGGCTTGGTGTGGCTTGGCTTGCTGGAGGTGGGAAGCAGGTAGTTTTTACAATACTTAAAAAGCAGTGACTTTAGGGGCTCTGCTTTCTGCACATCTCTATCTATTGTATCGATATCCTTATGTCTATATGGTCAAGACTGGTTTTTATAGAAAGCAAGCAAAGGTAATGCATAGTTAATGGGAAAATATGATGGTTATAGTGTTTAAACATTTTTTTAAAGGCTTGAAAGCAGGGACTTTTAAAAGTCCTGGTATATTATTCCTGTAAAGCAGCAGAGACTGCAGTCAGCTTTTCTCCCGGTTCAACTGGCTGGATTGGTGTGACTTTGTAACAGACTCCGAGCTGGGCTTTGCTCTGAGTAATCCACCTATCAGACTGCGTCCAACTTTTAAATCCTATTAAGAAGATGAGTTGTACAGAGACCACTAGGACGAGGACGGACAGATTGCCTGCTGCTATAAAACAAACCAGTAGAGGGTACTAATGACTTTCAGTCTTGACTCCTGCTTAAGTAAATGTTAATATATTCAGTACTGAAATGTGTATTTGAAAACAACAGTATACTACAAGTCATAAACAAAAAGACAAATTTGTCATCGTTGTTTGCTGCCTGCATTCAATTTCCAGCTCTTCAGTGGACATTTCAGATGCTTTTTTCTGTGTGGCATGAGTTGGCTAAAAAGGTAAGTTACCGTATTGGCACACATACAGTGGAAGACTACAAAGCTGAAGAAATGTATAAACAAGTGTCCTAATTTGCCATCTATATGTGATATTGTTATCATACAGGAGGGTGAATGCTTGGAAAATCTGCTTAATTATACTATAATTATGATTTTATGAATATCTGGCAAAATTTTCCAAACACATGGGTGCACAAAAAACTAGGGAAGATTAACAAGTCTAGGTTTATTAGCAGTTTTCTTTGTGTTTGGATCCTTGTGCCTGGAACTGGGAGGTGGTGGGCCCAGGCAGGTGACCAGTCAAGGGGCCTCCCAGGCAGGACATACTGAGGGCATACAGGGTCCAACCCATGAGACACAGGGTGGACTGGCAGCTGGGCTCCCCGCAACTCTGGGTCAGGCCATGCTGGGCAGCTTGGCCTGGCCATGGTGTCCCAGGTGGGCTGGTCTGGCCGTTGGGGTCTGCTGCCAGGCTGCAGTGTGGGGCTCCACTCACTGTGGAAACCAGTGGTTCCACTGTGCCAGCAACAGTGAGCAGCTCTGTGGTCTTCATAAGGTTTTTCTGTGTTATATGCTTATTTGCTGCACACTTGAACCACATGTTTTTCTCAGAGTCCCCTCTGGCTTGACATCCCCTTGACATTCTAGTGGCTTTTTGCTATTTGGGTGCAGAGTCATAGAATGGCTTGGGTTGGAAGACACCTGAAGACCATCTGTTTCTAATTCTCCTGCCATAGGCAGGGACACCTTCCATTAGATCAGGTTGCCCCTCATTCAACCTGGCCTTGAAGGCTTCCAGGCAAGTGCTGCATGCAGTCCAGACCAGGGTATAAAGTGGGCCAGACAGCAGGAGGCAATTAAGAGAAAATGGGCCTTAGTAATCAAATGAAATACAATCAGTAAGGCAATGAACACTGAGGTGCTATATGGGAAGGTCTCCTGGCAGAGCAGCAACTAAAACCTGTCAGCTGGCACGTTGCTGCCTGCAGCCCCTGTGGCTGTCCAAGACAGGCCATTCCAGCCTGCTCTCTGCCAGCAGCGTGTACAATAGCACATGTTACATAATACAGTAACAATTGTGGTGTCAATAGCATTGATTATGATATTCATAAGTTCCTTTTTAAAAATGTTTTTCTTGCTGTTACAGATACTGTGTAGAAACACATGTTTTAAATTCCAGTATCTAGATTTATTGCACACAAAAATTGATGTGGTAAATCATGGTTCAAAATTTAGAAGCAGACAGATCTCCTTCCTGTCTGCATCTCTGAGGCAGCACCACAGCTTTGCTAGGATGTTTTTGAGATGATGTTTGAGGGGAGTGTCCAAACGTAGTTTGTCTCCCCATGTTTTTTCTGGAAATGCATGGAACATTATGTGTTTGTGTCTACGCTCTGCTTGCTCTTTGGAAGCGTACCAGTTGTAGTGAGTATAACCAGTGACAGCATGGACCTTAACCCAGTCAATTTAATATCTCTCAAACTAACATAGAAATCTAAAAAATCTTGCTATACATTTCCTAATACTTGTTGTAATAGTATAACTCACACAGAGATATTTTTCTTGCAGTAAAAGTTTCTAGAAATTTTTTTTAGATTTTTTCAAGTTTATGCCTTTTCTATAGAAGAAAATTTTCTTTAACTATATTTGTGGCTTTTCGGGTAGTCAAAAATATAAAACATTCAAACCAAAACACAAGCAGAGAGCACCATCCTTTAAGGAGCACAGAAACCTTATTTTCTTCTTTACTGGAGCATTCCACCAGCCATTCCCTGTAGTAGAAAGTTCAAGATATATTAATTCAGTGTGTTTAATCCAGTAAAGGTATGGTTATAGTGTGATAAAGAAATCCTAAATCACATTTTTATGCAGTTGCACGTATTTGCAAATCAGACCTGAGAAGTTTCACAGAGCCTGTAAACAAACTGACCTGACAGCTCTTACTGCAGCACAATTATGGATTTTGGAAAAATTTTACAAGAAAAAGTCATGATTTTTCAACAAAGATTATTTTATAGCATATTAACTGTTTTTTTAGCTTGTAAAAGTGCTACTCAGATATGCAAAATAATATTAGTTAAGGAAGGATCTATGCCATACTTATTGTCAAAATATTATTTATATCTGCTACTTATCCTGGTAAAGCAATTTTAAGACTGTTTTCAAGAAGAACTTCAAATTTAGTGTTCAGTTTTCCCTCTAGATGTGTAAGTCTGCTCTCTATACACTGTAACTTCCTTGGGGCAGTGGTTATATCTTAAGTTTTTTAATAAGTTGTAATATGAAGAAATATTTACTAGTCTCTGTGGAGTAACTAAATGCACTGATGTTGGTGCAGAGCGCAGGTTGCCCTTCATATGTTATTGGCAGTATGTATGTCCCATGGGATTCATAATTCATAAGGGGAAGACAGAGTGAACAGAGGCTTTGAACAGTGTCAAGTACTCCGCAGATCTCTCAGACAATGCATGAATAGCCTCATCTCTTGTTTCTGAGTTAATGTCCCATTTTTAAGATAGTTCTCACAGGAGTGTATTGTCCCACCTTTGTGGCTGACTTCCCACTGGGAGGAGGGAGCAGTGGGCTCTGGAGCTTCAACTTTATTCTCAATAGTAAAGTTCCCACATTAAATTCTGAAGGTGTATAAAAAGTCATAGAATCATAGGATATCCTGAATTTCAAGGGACCTGCAAGAATCATTGAGTTCAGCTCCTGGTCTCGTACAGGAAAAGCCAAAAAATCACGTCGTGCCTGAGAGCATTATCTGAACTGTCCCTGAACTCTGGCAGATTTAGTGCCTTGACCACTTCCCTGAGGAACCTGTTGCAGTGACGAGCACCCTCTGGTGCAAAACCTTTCCCTGGTATCCAAGCCAATGCCCCCCGCACAGTTTCATGCCATTCCCTCTGGTCCTGTCACTGGCCACCAGAGAGAAGAGATCAGTGCCAGTTTCTCCTCTTCCCCTCATGAGAAAGCTGTAGACTTTCCATTGACGGGTATCCCCATGTCCCTTCCACACACTACTTTCCAGCATCTCATTCCCCAGTCTGTCTGTCTATATGTCCAGAACTGACCCATCCCAGGTGCAGAGTCCAGAACTCGTCTTTATTAAACTTCATATAGTTGGTGGTTTCCCAGCCCTCTGCTTTGTGTAGCTTTTTCTGCAGGGACTCTCTGCCTCAAGGGAGTCAACAGCTCCTCTCAATTTTGTGTCATCAGCACACTTACCATTTCTTGAGTCCTGCACTGGGGTAATTTATGAAGGTATTGAAGGTACCCAGTCTTATGTCACCCCATTCACTACAACCCTTTGTGTCTGAACCCTGAGCCAGCTGCTCACCCATCACAGGACGAGTTTATCCGTCTGTGTGCTGGACATTTTGTCCAGAAGGATTCTGAGAGACAGTGTCAAGCTTTACCAGAGTCCAAAAAGATTACATCAATTGGTCTCCATTGATCAGCTGGGTGGGTTACCCTGCTGTAAAAAGAGATTAAGTTTGTCAACCAGCACAAACTTATGGGCATATGTAAAATTGCCTGACACAAATTGGCTGAAGTTTTGCATCTCAGCTGATCCAGACTGGCTTTTTCTGTCTGCAGTACACAACCACCACAAATTTTCCAGGAGAATTAAAATGTTTGTTGACATGCTGCCCTGTAAGAGTGTATTATCCAGCAGGTATCTCTGAGGGAATTGGTGTATGGGAATCCCACCAGCTCACTGTCTGTGACAAGCACATGTGCTGGAGGCATAAGACAAAAGGTAATTCCCTATCTTCTCTGACTTGATTTTGCTTGCAGGCATTTTGAAACACCAAATCCTAGGGAAAGCTGCCTTTCCTCTCAGCAAAGTGGCATTTTACTGCAGACAAGCATTTAATGAAAGAAATATAATATTAATGATGACTCTGGATTATGCACATAGGATTGTCTTGTTCTACTTGGTGGCTCTGATGTAGCTGAAGTACTAAATACTAGTTTTGGGTAGGTGTAAGTTCCAGCTTGAACTGAGCTAACATTTTCAGGTTTGTTTCGTGCGGGATACTAAAGCAAATTCCTAGAGAAAAATGGTCCATTCTGTTGATGGGGTTTTTTTTGGCTGTGTGTTTTGTTTTTTGTTTGTTTGTTTGTTTGTTTCGTAATATTTTCTTTATTCTCTCCACTTGTAGCAAGACTCAAAGTGGTCTTTGAGACATTTAGAGGATGATGGGATAATACATCTTGAACAGATCTTGTTTTCGGATACGCTATGAATCTTGGAGAACCTCTTTTTAAAAGAAATCTTTAGAAAATATGCTGCAGGTTATGGGTGCAGTTTCAGTATTTATTAATGTATTTTAAATACCTTCATTTTTCAGGGATATATCAGTTCTTTCTAGTTTCCTGGAAAACTAGAAAACTTTTCTTATATCACAAAGGTTCTAAATAATATTTCCAGGAACACAGATAAACAGCTAGGTTTGTTACGTTTCATAAATCTATGATGTTTCCCTGACACTTCAGGTATTCACATAATAATTGGCACATGTGGACAGTTTGGATGGAACAATGATTCCTTTTTGACTAATGGAAAGTTATGATATCTAACAAGCATATTTCAACATGCAAATTGTAGAGGACAACAGATTTGTTTACTTTGGCCCCAGCCAAGTAAACACATGATAAAGTGAAAAATGAAAGTGTGAACATTTTTCACACATGTGGGTTATGGAAGTGTTAGCTATGATTATATGGAAATTTGAAATGAAAACATTGAAATATGAATTAGAAATGATTGAATAAGGGGAAGGAACAGAAGTGAGCTTGACTACACTGGGAGGTATCTGTTTTGCTCTCTGCTTAAAGGGCTTGTATAACATGGAAAAATCGTGTAATATNAATTTCTTAAAATTTCTTTTCTGGGATTTTCATTCTTCATTAACGGACTGGTCAATCACCAACGATATAAAGTTCAACAAGGCAAACTGCTGGATTCCCAGGCAAACCTGGGATGGGGCAACCCTGGATGTACATACAGACTGGGGAATGGGAAGCTGGAGAGTAGTGCCAACAAAGGAAGCTCTGGGGCTCCTGGTGGAGGGCAAGCTGAACATGAGTCAGCAGTGCCCTGTCAACCAGGAGGGCCCACCCTGTCCTGGGGTGCACCAGGCACAGCATCACCAGCCAGGCAAGGGAGGAGATTGTCCTGCTCTGCTCTGAGCTGGGGCTGCCTCACCTCGAGTGCTGGGGACTGCTTTGGGTGACACAATGTAAGAAAGACATTAAACTATTACAGAGTGTCCAAAGTTAAGGGCCTTGAGGGGAAGCTGTATGAGGAGGGGCTGAGGTCACTTGATCTGTTCTGGCTGGACAAGAGGAGACTGAGGACAAACTTCACTGCAGTTACAAATTCCTCATGAGGGGAAGAGGAGGGTCAGGCACTGATCTCTTCTCTGTGCTGACCAGTGACAGGACTCCAGGGAATGTCCTGAAGTTGTGTCAGGGGAAGCTTAAATTGAATGTTAGGAAAAAGTTCTTGCCTCAGAGGGAGACTGGATACTGGAACAGGCTCCCTGTGGTGGCTAACAGCTGGCCTGAGGGCCTCACAATTATAAATAATCCCAATCTTATAATTGAAATATGATTAATTATGTAAGTACGTTGATTACGTAACTCAACCAGTGTGGACTGCAGGAGGGCAGGTCTGGCCCACTGGGGACACGAGCGGCCCTTGGCTGGTTGGCCGGGGGGCAGCTGGTCCGACCAATGGGGATTGAGCGCGCAGACCTTCCGATCTATACGAAGAAAAGAGCTCTCAGTAAAGGCTGGCTCTTGTCCATGGACCTCGGTGTGTTTTGTCACATGTCTTTCTCCAACACCAGTGACAGCTCCCCAGGGAAGTGGTCACTGCAACCAGCCTGACAAAGTTTATGAAATGTTCTCAGGCACATGTGACTCTTGAGAATGGTGCACTAGCAGGACCAGGAGTTGAACTCGATGGTCCTTGTGGGTCCCTTCCAAATCACAGCTTATCCCGTGATTCTGCAGCTTCCCTTTCTCATCCAGAGTTGTAATAATGATTCTGACCTCATCTGTTTGTCTTGTAAGAGTATACACTTCAATAGAGAATAAATGCATTAAGAATGCATAAGGTGAGGTCTTTTTAGCCAATATTTTTCCTTCCCCTGTTTAGAATACTATCCTTTGCAGCAATGGAAATTTTGGGGACTTAACCAACAGCTCTTTTTCTTGTTGGCTGTGAGAGAGCCAATCTGCCTCTCTGTTCTAAATAAATCTGATCACAAAATTGAAATAAGAAGGGCTAGATTATCAGATGATTGCATACTTTTGAGTATAGACCCAGTGGCTTTTTTGAAATAAAATTTTTCAGTCTGGTTGAAAATTGGATTGACATATTCTCTTTGTTTTCTCCTGCCAAATCTTGTGAAAGAAATGAATATTTATTTTCCCCTGATACTGTGTTTCTGTGTAAACCACTTGTGGTTGCACTACATAAAATCTATTAAATAATAGGGAATGTGATCCTTGTCTTGGTGGATCTGAAAATGCTTTTCACTTAGTATGATAGAGTTTAAACTTGTCATTTTATCTGTAATGACAAGATGTGCTTTTAGTGCATTTAGGAGTGCTTAAGACAAATCCTTTATGCCAGTCACCCTGCTCAGGAGGTCTCAGGATTCCAGCACCAAGAGTTTGAGAGGCCATGACATGGGATGGATCATGAATCTTTCTATTTACTTACATACTGAGAGGAAGTAAATATAACCCGCAACTGAGTTAACACATTTTTTTTCCTTCCCCTGAATGTTGGCATTACTTTTCTTTCCTATGGACTTCTAAAGACAGTGGCTGACAGCAGTAAATGGAGGTGTATGGTGTTGTGGAGGAGGAAATTGGCCAGTCAGAAATATCTGTAACTCCTTATGGATTGTAGGGGGATCCACAAACTAAGCAGCAGGATAGGGAAAAATAGATTGTTACAGTTTGTGTAAATTAAGTCCCAAATTCCTGGATAATCCTTTCCTTCTTAAGGCAAAGTTTCATTCTTCCTAAGAGCAAGTTCCTTCCTTAAGCCTTTAGGCAAGGCTTATTTGACCTAAGAGGTATTTGGTATTGATATCTGCAGAAACACTAGAAAGCATTTTTCTTGCACAGCTATTGAGTGAGAGTTGCAAGTGCTCCTCTCTTTCTCCAGGCTAATTAATTAATTAATTAATTTTAAAATGGGCACATTGTATGATAATAAACTATGGCTGCAAGGAGAAGCCTTAAACTAATAAAAAAGTGCATAGGTCGGATTTATTCCTGTTAATATCTATTTTGTTTATCAAGTTAGTATCTATTTGTTTATTTATTTGAGTCATAAGGTAGTTTGCAGAAATGCACTTTCTCCCCTCAAATAAAAAGGGAGCTGTTGCAAGTGTTTGTCTTGTATTGTACTTGTTAAAAAAAAACTTAATGAAGTAGGAAATATGACAAGGGGTCTCAGGACATAAATTAAGACATAAAAACAGGTAACATGTTAAGACAAAAATGTGGGCATATCAGATATCTGCAAAATAATAGATCCTTCACTGCCTTGTTTATAGTTGTTTAAATTTTCAGTATAAAGATTTATCTTACATCATCAAAATTAAGGGTATATTTGTAATACAGATTATCTTCCATGACAAACAATCTTATAAATAGAACTATGATATCAATGTTTCCCAGTTTGTTTTTTACTCTATACTATAAAACTGCAAATCAACAGCAGGATTGTGTCTTCACCTTTATCAATATCTGTGTGTTATGATAGTTTCAAGGAATCAAACTGAGAAGTATCAGGGGAATAATCTGCTAAAGACAGCTAGAATATCTTCACTTGTCTGTAAAGGAGAGCATTTTCAAAGAGACCTGGTTGCAAGATACCACTTCCCTGAATGGCATGTGGAAAAAGGATGTGGCTGAGGATACTGAACAAAGCTCTTTTTCATCACCCGTTTCCAGAAAATCTCTTCACTGAATTTGAGGTGTTGAGTCACAGAAGCAAGGTAAAAAGCACGTAAAGATTCATTACTTCCTTCTGATTGCATATGCAATGAACAGAACATCTAACCCTGTTTAGATAATAGTTTTTAATGTTTTTTTTAATCTGTTTATTTGTTTTTGCAATATGAAACTCAATAGCTAAGATGAAATATCAGTTGATAATTAGCTTACAAGAGAGTTTCCAAGTATGGCCAAAGTGTCCAGGGGCTCTATCACAATTTCCTTCTACATGCTGGTAAAATTCTCAATGATGGCAGTTAGTCTACATTAAAATAAATTTACTACTCAAGTAAATACCAAAACAATTCCCCAGTGAGCATTTATTTTCCTCAAATCTCACTGTAGATTGTATAAATCTGGAGGTGTAAAAGATATTTAGGTTCTATGGTAGAGAGAATCTTAATTTCAAAAGGTATTATCAATATTTGGCATACAGGAGCACAATTCCTGTTAACAATGCCAGTTCTGAGAGAAGACCTATGAGAAATTAAGCACGTGGACATTCTTGAACTGAACAATTTTTAACCTGTCTTCTTGCATAAACAATCTTACAACCTTTTTGTTTGTAAAATTTTGAAACTCTACATTTCCTTTTGCACTAAAATGTTAATAAAAATAATAAAAATATTATTTTATGATTATATACTTCTATAATGTTGAGATCTTGCAGAACAAACTGCAAGTTTGTATCTGAGAGCTGTTGTAACTGTGGGTTTGCAACAAATGCAAGTAGATAACATATAAATGATAACAAATAATAGTATGCTTAGCTTGTGGTGGACATCTTGGATGTGACATCAGAATTACATGTCTAGCATTGCTGGAATAGTTAATTTTGAGTTGCCAGTGCCAAACGCTTCAGTAGGGACACCATCAATTTACAGGTGGAACACCTGGGAAGACATTTATACTACATATGGTGGCTGGCTGCTGAGGAAAAGAATGAGAAGGCTACAAAGCTGTGGTCATGTTTAAAATTACATGAAAATTTGAGACAAAAAGGAGGTGGGGAAAAGAGCTAGCTAGTCCACCTGAGTTAAAATTTCACAGAGAAAACAAACTTTGGACAGATTTGAGACAAGATTCACCCATTCACACTGTTACTGGATGCCATGCAGTGATGACAATATGTGGATCTCAGTCTGACCCTTTTAATCTTTGGACTGATAAAAGAGAAGAATGCTTGTAAACACAGTACACATCAAAGAGAAAAAACGTTGTAAGAAAAACTATAACCTTTGAAGACGAGGCACTGTTTGGAAGCATTTTGTCACAACTTGAATGATAGTTTGTATTGTGGATAGTGAGAGCAGGCATCTTGTATTTTCACAAAGCTAAAGATGTATGTGTGTAGAAGGTGTGTGATACCCAATGAGTGTGTTCTGTGGACACTGAATGTTAGAAAACTGCATGAAGGATTTTCATGCTAGGACATGTCTTGTGAGAGGGCTTGATTAGATGAGCCATATTCATGGAGAGTTTAACTACAGTCCTTTTGTGTTATCATTATTTGATAATATATAATATAATATTATAATAATTTACTGCCATCACTAATGCCCTGATGTCACTCAGTATATACCTGTAGAATTAATTTTTATCTATTCAGCTGTAATAGCAGAGTGACTTTTTCACAGGTAATGCTCCTTAGTCTGTGCAGAGATATAAGCCCAATGCCAGCTTCCTGGTTGGAAACACTGTAGTGGATGGAGGTCTTGTGATGCCCCCCTAAAGGTTTATGACAGGCAGACAAGTGCCAGTGATCATTTAACCTGATATTAGTGTCACCAGAGTCAGACCAAAACGGGGGCTCTTTAACAGATGAATTTGACCCGACTCCTTCTTCAGTTCATGTAGTAAGTTAGACCCCTTTCTGAATGTAGTTCATCTCATCTCTGCTGAAGAGGGCTCTTTTTCTTCATTGAGTAGAGCCTAGATGATGAATGTGGACTAGACACTGAAGTTTTAGATGATTAGTAGTATGGCAAATCTGGTGAGCCACCGGCTCTTATCTCACATAAGAGGCAGGTCTAACCTGAACATAGGAAAGATTGAGGGGAATTTAGGAATCAGGGATGGTCACTGGTTTCCTCTCTGATTTCCTTTGCTAAATGAATCTTAGTAAAAGACAGAATTTGTCTCCATCTGTGATAAACTTGCTTTCTATATAATCCACTAATTTAGTGTGTAGTCTGAGCAAACTATTCCTTGTCACCAGGCAGCAAAATATTTCTTAAATTCAATAGGTGGTTAAGCAACTTGCAGCTAAAATGAGCCTAAAACCTGTGCATATACCAAAACATTTCCACTGCTACTCTTGCTATTTTACTCAGCTTTATGTTGTGTAAGAATCATTTACAGTGTACCTTTTGTCTAAATTACTTTAATGGGCTCCAAGTCCAGATTGCATATAGCAGTATTCAGTAAAGCATGATAGGTGCATTAAAACTCCAGAGAAAAATATAGACTATTTAAGATTATAGTGTCAAGAAGTACATTTTATACTATTTGAGAAATAATGTGTTGTCGTACAATTATGGTGTGTATCCTATTATGTGTGTAAAAGGCAGAAGCAATTTCTTACCCTACAACTAAATTTTATGTACTCTTTCTTTGGAACAGATTTGATAGAACTTTTTTTTTATTACTGGTTTCGCAAACAGTAAGTGTTTTAAAATTTGCAAGCTGATTATGAAGTGTTTCTCCTGCTATGTGAAATATGTTCAAGTGTAGACTGCAGTGGTATCTCCTTGCTGCACTTTCCTCTTTCTTATACCACCTCTCATTTTTTCTCCTACGAAGATAATTTCACACCTTATCTCCCTGAAAGAATTGACGGGCTGGACTAGATGGTCCAAGAGCACTAACAGAGGAATAGGAAGAATACACATATATATGTTCCCAGAATTTTGAGGAAACAAGGGAGAGGTTGAGAAAAGAGCAAAGGAAATATATTTTTTTTGTAAAGGAAATACAACTTTGAAACCAGTCTTTTTTCTTTTCCTTCNCCTTTTCCTTTTCCTTTTCCTTTTCCTTTTCCTTTTCCTTTTCCTTTTCCTTTTCCTTTTCCTTTTCCTTTTCCTTTTCCTTTTCCTTTTCCTTTTCCTTTTCCTTTTCCTTTTCCTTTTCCTTTTCCTTTTCCTTTTCCTTTTCCTTTTCCTTTTCCTTTTCCTTTTCCTTTTCCTTTTCCTTTTCCTTTTCCTTTTCCTTTTCCTTTTCCTTTTCCTTTTCCTTTTCCTTTTCCTTTTCCTTCTTCTTCTTCTTCTTCTTCTTCTTCTTCTTCTTCTTTTTCTTCTGCTTTGTCATATATCCTTCTTAAACTGCAAAACTACTTTAAAAGCAGACTCTTGATAAGACAGTTCCAGATTTGACCTTAAATATTGATGTGCTACGTTTGTTTTAAATGTTTTAAATGATTTAACTTATTTGGGGAATACTATTGAGAATTATCATCAAGTGTCATGTATAATATTTCCATTTATTTTCTCTCAGGAAGAGTGACTTTGGACATTCCCTCCTTTTTCACTTCCAGAGAATATGGAAGAGATGGAGGGAGAGAATTAGATCCCCATTGTGCTACTTGGGTTTAGTTAATCTGTGGTTTGGGGTTTTTTCAATAGCTTACATAAAGCATGGCAGGAAAATGGTCTTGTAACGGGGAGTATATTACCAATTAGTCTGAAATGCAAAACACCTTGCTTTATTATTTCTAGTGTACAAGGAATATGCCAACTACAAAATTTTCTGTAGGGATAAAAAATATCCCTAGAAGCACAACAGGATGCATGCTTGTAACTGCTCACTGGAAAGCCATGTCATTACTTCTTGCCCACTAAATTAACCTGTGCTTTTCTGGTGCTGTGTAAATTAAGTACTGTGAAGGGACTGTTCTCAGTCTTCCCCATGTTGTGCATTTTACCTCTGTCCTTGCACTTTCTTTATTTCCTTACAGAAGGATATGGACTTCTAGTGCTACATATTATTATATTTATAACTGATGCTTGGAACTGACAAATTCCCTGTCAGAATTCTGTAGCAGCAATTATCTCCATACTAAAAAGCAATTTCCCCTCATTAAAAAAAAAAAAAAAAAAAAAATTGAAT